>CAJNDV010026147.1:835-13978 GCA_905221635.1 Symbiodinium sp. CCMP2456 | reverse complement strand
ACCCTCAACGCTACGAAGAAGAAGAAGTATGTATGTGTGTATGTGTGTATGTGTATATATATATATATATTTATGTATACTCATTCGGCTGTCCAATCCCACTTCCACCACCTGCTACATGAACAGTGCACTGCTCGCCATTCTGCATGTGGTGCAATGCTTCCAACCGGTGCATGAGGATGCTTGAAACAACAAGCTGGATTGCTTGACATCAGTCGTTATATGCCTTGGATGCTGCTCATTAGCCCTTGGGTGCGTCCTTTTCAGAAACACGATGTGGCTAAGCTTCTCCAACATGTTGTTCCCAGTCTACGCATCCCCGTCTTTCAGGGGCACTGGCAAGCTCGATGTTTTGAGGCGGGAGCTCTACGTGTGAAGGACTCTAGACCAGTTTCATGTCCCCTTCCAATGCCGTTTCAGGATGCTGCTACATTGCAGCACTGCATTGACCAGTGGCATTCCCAGCGCTCATCTGCACTGCATGCCTTTGGCCCTGATGTCGCTGTCGTGACTCTTCAGCTCTTGAGGTTCAATGCTGTGGGTAGGGGGAGATGGAAGCAGATTGCGAAATCCTCAGCTATGCTGCACGGGGTGCTGGATGATATTCTGGTACCATTTTACTGTCATGCGTCTCTACCCTGCAGTGTGAATACCGGCATTTTCAGGTGGCTTCCATTATTGTCCACTTTGGGGAGAAAGCTGACTCTGGTCACTATCGCTGCCTGTGGCGGAGAAAGCAGAAGCTCTGGATCACTAATGATGGTGTTGGAGCAACTGAGTGTTCATCCTCTGACGTTGCTGCATTGCCTGGTCAATCATACTTGGTGTGGCTTGTGAAAGCCGACTGACTCAGGTCAGATGGATCCTTCGATGAGTGTTTCTAGTGATTTCAACAATGCACTGACGGCCATTGTGGCCTGGTGCACATGCTGTACTTCAGCACCCTTCTGAAGTGCCGAAGCTCAAAGAGCTTTGCTACTGTCCCGCCAGGCGAATCTCGACTCGCTGCGTCCGGAAGAAGTGTATATATGATGCAGGGCTGCCACACCACACCCCCCCTCCCCCCCCCACCCCATGGTGTCCCCCCTTCCCCCCCAACCCCCGCCCCCCCTGTGGGGTGGGACCTGTGGTGGCATCCCCGCCCTGAGCTGAGAGTTTGGTTGGCCTGTTCGCAGTTGTGCCTGCCGGTGATACTGCTCATGGCTCGCGAGTCGACCAGATCATCTTTGACATCATGCTGAANNNNATGGCTGCCACCATCACCATGGCCATGCAACCCTCATAATTAAGCATTGTAATTCATGTCTGATGCGCAGATAGCTGCTCTCCTCACGGAGCAGGGGTTGGGTACCATAGGGGCCCCCAATCCGCAGCAGAGGCCAACTGGCAGTGGCATGGGTTACCATGACCATGCAGGAGAGGGGGGGGTGGTGGCCCGGGACCCGAGAGCGTATGATGCAGGGCTGCCACACCCCCCCCTCCCCCCCACTCGGGTGTGGGGTCCCTCTTCCCCCGTGGTATGGTTGTGGGGTTTAGGGTTTAGCTCAAGCTGTTGAGTTTGGTGTTTGTGTATAGGTATGTATGTATGTATGTATGTACACGGTACATACAAGTACATATGCAAACATTGAGGTTCTTAAGGATGTCCGGCATGACACCCAGCATGACTGGAAGATTTCTGAGACAGGCACCAAACGTAAATGCAGACTATTGGCATATTCCGATGATGCTGACGTTAGGTTCAGGGTTGCACTTCGGCTGAGCTGTGGGAAATTAGATAGGTTGCATTGTGTTACCTCAGCGTATGGGCAGTGTTTTCCGGATGGCAGATGCCAGCTTGTAAGTATTGGCCCACTTTATCTACACTGTTGTCTCGTAACATGACTCGTGTCAGGATTGCATGCCTTTTCAGGCGTGGCCGTCTGTTCGGCAGAAGCATGAAAGAGGAAGTTGCAGTGATGAGGGACTATCGGGGCCCTGACATGCGCAGCTTCCCCCAAAATCTAGAGTCTAGAGGCTCTTCGGTTGTGTGTGTCTCTCTCTCTCTCTCTGCCGTTGTATAAGGGTTTTTGTAACTATTCTATAGGTTATAACGTACTGCGACAGACATGCACGCATGTCGAGTTCTTCAGTGAATGCTCTGAACCCCGGGGGTTTGTAGGTGGCTTGACTCAATCAACCATTGTGTCCACGTGCGTTTTCTTAGCTTTGACAACGAGTCTAGGAACCGGACACGCTGGGCAAGGCGCAGCGGTCGAAGGTGCTGGCCGGACCGGGAGGAGGTGGCCTCAGTGGTCCGACCTCGGCAGGACTAAAACAATCCCATCTCGAACGAAACCCTGGTCTCGGTCCGACCGGGCCCGTGATCATCAAATTGTCTGCTGTTGCATTAGAAGCGTTCATGCCACTGCTGCGATAATTGCGCCAACGCACGACCGTCCTGTCTCCCGCTCGCTCCCTTCCGGTCCGGTCCGGTTACATCAGACCCCGCAGCACCTGCGCGTTGGCAATTTGGCGGAGCAGCTGTTCCTGTGTATTCGCAGGAGTAAACATTGCACGCAAATCAGCCAGTACATGTGTGTTCTTAGAAAAGAAACGGCACATGCTTGGCGAGTGCTCACGATGCTCCTTCTCTTGCAGCTCCTCCGCGTAGCTTTGGAGATCACCTTTTGCATCCAGGCCTATTGCAGCTGCCGGGTACCCCACCTGAATCTGGCAACTAGGACTAGGAACGAGCCCGAAGGAGCGGGTCTGATCCGGTAATGAAAGCTAAGTGCGCTCGAAGCGCTGCCAGAGATGCCCAGGTAAACCCCGCCATTCGTGCAGGCAGCTCGCCTCTGCTCACAACTGAACGACTGCAACGTGCCAGCTTTGATCCCGAAGAGTTTACAGCTTGCCTTCTTCCGTCTACGAAAAAGTCAATGCTTTCGGCCGTCCTGTTAGGCTGCGCTGGCATCTCTCAGTTTCCTTCCCAAAGGTCCACACCCGTTCTCAATGCCTCAATTGCTGGGGTCAGGCAAGGCACACCTCCACCAGTTCTGCATGAACCGCAGCAAGCCGACTGGAGAAGTCCATGGAAAGACGATATAATTTTACGACTCAGGTGTTGTTTTGTTGTCAGGATGCACAGGTTGATCCATGACATCAGCCTAATGATCTGCCTCTGGCAGCTGAACCTAGTTCTCAAAACAATCGTTGCTGGACTGGGGTGCCTACACTGTCAGCACAATTCGGCGACCCCAACACAGCACCTTGACTGGAAAAGCTGCAGCATCTCGCCAGTCCCTTTTACCATTGGCACGTGTGCAACAGGGGAGAACGCTAGTGGTCCCTGCTGAAGAATGGCACGCAAACCTTTTTGGGGCGGACGGGCAGAAGGGTCCTTTTCTTCACTGCCAGAAGCCTTTGCCCTCGGCTTGGCCTTTGATACCCTTCGACATAGCCATAGCCGCCATAGCCATAGACTTTCCGTCTTTTCCTTCCTTGGCCCCTTTACCATCTCCTTCTCTTGTGCTCCACCTTGTGTCCTTGCCAGCTCGTGCTTGGCCGGCATCTTCTCCATGTCGTGGCCCCTTCTGACCACGCCAGCCTGGGTATGCCGTGCTCTGCACAAACTCTGCACCCGTCGGACCCTTGCCATAAGCTCCGGGGGCATACCACGACCTGCCACTCCCACCTGTCCCACTTGTCCCACTCCACCGGTCGCCTCTTCTGTCCCTGTCGGCCCTGTCGGCCCTGTCGGCCCTGTCCCTATCGGCCCTTTCGACCAAAGTTGGAAACGCCCGTTGCTTCTCGAGGGTGTAGATCGACCGGGGTGGAGCTGGCTTGTCACCTCGGATGATTGCAGGCCCACGGCCGCATGAGTCTAGACAGTGTGGGTTGAGGTAAGAAACAGAACAGCTCACGCAAGCGTTGAATGTCATCGCCAGGCCCTTCCGACAGGAGGTGGTATGCGCGCCTCTGCTGAAACTTCACATGAAGCGAAGTGCGTGGCTGCATGCGATGGCACACGGATGTGAGACGCTGCTCTTGCGGGCACCTCCACTCATAGCAAAGACGTTCGAATCCCTGGAAGCTCGCACCTGCAGCCGGCAGCGGTTGCAAATTCGCTCTGTTTCGCCGAGGCACCCCACCGTCTTTTTAGGGGGCTCCGATGCCAGGCCTAGGGATCGTCCCAGCTCCATGGGGTCATCGATGCACAGCGTTTGCCGTGTAGACATCGCCTGCTGCAGTTCGTGTTGCTCTGCGGGGAGCCTGTACTTCTGCGAGAGATCCTGAGAGAACTCACAAACTCCAAGGATGCGAACGCATGGCAGCCATTCTCACGGCCAAGGCACCGCAGGAACCTCTGGTTCCAAACTCTGCGGGAGAGCGTTCGCGCTCAGGAGCTCCTTGCCGAGGTCCTTGGCGAGGCGAGGAGTGCAAAAGCGGCTCTCCCTAGCGCAGCACATGGCTGCTTTGGCTGCCTCTGCATCCTCCTCTTGCGCTTCTTGCACTTCTTGTTCTTCTTGTTCTTCGGGATCTTCGTGCTCATGCTCTGGCACCTTCTCCAGCTCGCAGTCGTGCTCCTGCCAAGCTACAAAGAGAGTCTCGTTAAGGGCCCCATCAAAGAAAGCTCCCCAGGCCTCGACAGTGTCGAGAGGCTCCAAAACAGGTTCAACAGGATCCTGTCCCAAAGCCTTCTTTCTCTGTAGCCTGGGCTATCCAATAGCTCATGGACGGGCAAACCAAATCTATCCGCTATGAGGCTAAGCAGCATCTCTCTGAAGTAGACCTCCTTGTGGATCCGGCTGGGCATTCGGATGCTGAGGACATCGGAGTGGGCAGGAACTTCATAGGCCAAGTACCAGAAAAAGTTGGCCAGCCTTGGGACTTCGAATCTTCCCGTCGCCTGTTGCCTTTGTCATTCACGCTTTACGCTAGACTTGCTTTAGGTGAGCGTATGATGAAGACAAACGATCGGTGACCTCGACATCAGGGCTACATGCACGACCGACTGTCCTGCATGTATCTCAATCTCTGGCGAACTGCCTGTTACTGTTGGTTTTGCGCTTGTGCGACCTCGCAGCACAACCGTGGGCCTGACAAATGCTGCTATGTGGGCACGTGTGGTACTTCGATTGCTGAGTGATACTTGCGTCTTGTGCTGGGAAACTTAATCTGCCCAATGGAGACAGAACTGGCGATGAGTCACTTCCTGCAAGCCTGCATAATTAAACTGAAGGAGCTTTGGCGGCAGAATCCCTTCTGATGGCATCCGTCTGCAACAACCTGTAGTCGAAATCCAATTTCTGAACACTCGCACAGAAGGTGAGGATCGAAAGCAGTTAGCTCCTGCGCAGCTGGTTGGATCCGCTTGGACATGACAGTCTGGGTTTAGTTCGTATGCCTCCTGCCAGCGGCCTTACTTACCTACTTCATGCTGGCTGCTGCTAAATACTGCCGCGCGCTGCTCACCAATCTTTGCCGGTCTTGCGTGAATGAGCTTCTCCTGCTTCTGAGGGCTGCTGTTTCCCGCATCGTGCTCTTCTCGCGAATGACGTTGTGAACCAGTAACTGGTCTGTGGGCCAGGGCTGCTGGCAACCCCAGTGCGCTTCTTGTCAAGACTTGCGCCCCAAGGGGTGGGGGGACGAAAGTTCGCTGCTGCACGGCCAAGGCGGAAGCTGCGGAGCAGCCAAGACAGACGCCTAGCTTTGATTCGGCCAGCTCGACACCTGTGGCAAGAGGCTGAGACGGGGTTTCGGATTGAGGCTTTATATAGGGCTTAGGGAACAAGAGTGTAGGGTTTGCACTCTACGGTTGAGGCAATTAGGGTTCAGGGTTTGGACTTTCCTGGCTAGCGAGCAGAGTCCCGGAGGTAAAGCGGGTTTATATCCAGGGTTGATATTTAGCTGGGTGTGTGAAGTGCTCCGAGTTTAACATCGACTATTTTGCACGCCTACACCCAGGACCTGGACTGCCAGGTCTTGTTTTTCATTTCTAGAATCTTGCGGAAGTGTCAGTGGTCTTGCATAGAGTAGCTGAAGGATGTGATGACGATGAGGCCTTTCATGAAACATCTTGCACACAACCAACAGAGAACAATAGACCCACAAACAATGAAATACCTCGGCTCCGGTTTCTACCTGCGAAATGGACTTGTTGCCGCCGAGCCGACGTCCTAGAAAGTGTACGCACGCACCTAGGTACGAACTGACTTACGCAGGGACTAACCTAGCTGTATGCCTTCCCATTTATCTGCCATGCCTCGGCTAACGAGCAGAGTCCTGGATGCAAAACGGGCTTAACTCTAGGGTTTATATTTCTCTGGGCGTATCAAGCTTCCCGAGTTTTACGTCGAATACCGGAACACCTCAGGACCTGGCTTCCAGGTCTTGTTTTTATTCTCAAAATCTTTTGTCTGAATTTGCAGGAACGAGCGTTTCAGGCGTTCTAGAAGAATGGAACCGCCGTCTTCACGGCCCCTTGCTCCCCAGGACGAGCATCATGAGCATCATGGGGGTCCTGTTTCTCCAAATAGACGGGGATTCTCAAAAACAGAGGCGAGTGGTACACTTTTGGGCCCCTTCCACTCCCCAGACCCCTGTAGCACAAAGCTGGGTTTTGAACTCAAGCTTCCCAGAGGGGAGCTTTCATGACTTTGGCCCCCAACACGGGCTTCTTACTGACGTTCTTGAGACCATGCTGCCCTGTGGGATGCTGCTGTTGATGTCTAGTCCCTTCCGCTGTTCGTACCAATTTTGTGGAGCCCCAGTGGCCCCTGTCCTGTGTCTGTGGGCTGCTGCTAGTGACGGCGCATAGGTTGGGGTTGCGCCCTTACCAATTGTCTTGGCCCCTCGCGTCCTTCGTTGGTTTCCCCTTTGTACTGCTTGCGCGGACTAGTCACTTTTCCGCCCCTGCGGGCAAGGCGTGCCGTCAAAACACTGTACAAAACTAGGTACACACACTGTACGCGCTGCACAATGGGTCCGTTTTACTTTGCTTGTTCAGGCGGCTGCGATAGTGACGGCTAGTGGATCCTAATCGAGCGTGCGGTTTGCCTCTATACTTGCTAGAAGTACGTCCTGAATTTCGAGCCGTTTTCCTTCTTCGGAGGCTCCTGCCCTCCCTGTTCACAAAGATTGCAATGACTATAAGGCCTTCGGTTAGCCCCTCCCACGGGCTTTTCCTCTTTCTCAAAGTCTCCGATCCCCTTCGAACGGTTTGCTCCTCGCTCCCTCTCGATCGATCGGCTTACCTTTTTGTCGGAAACATTCGTTCGTTCTGCAACTCTGTTAATGCAGTCCTTCTCGTGTGGCCCCTCTCAAAACGGTTTATGTCCCCGGGAAGCGTGTGCTGGCAAGTCACAAGCCTCTGAGAGTGGCTCCCACAGGAGACCTGGAAGCCCAGTTCTTCCAACGCTCTGAGGATTGGGGAAGGCGTCCAGGATCCAAGAACCAGACATCATGCACCTCGGAACACCAGATGGATCGCATGTCCGATTGAACGCGACGGAAGGATGCTCTCTACAAGGCAAGCCAAGCTCACCACGCCATCGAAAAGGTCGATGTCCCCGAACTTGGCCCGCTCCGCTGCATCCGGAATGCCACTGGTGTCTTGTAGATTCGGTAGAACAGCAACAGATTGAAGAAAATGTATCAGAAGCAGGCAATGAGAATAGGAAGACAAAGTACCTTCCAATGCATCGTTCACCATCCTTGGAAGCTGCTGGATAGAAAGCAATTGTTCGACTCGGTTTCGCCGAGCGTTTTGTAAAAACCCAGTACAAGTCGCAGCCAGTCTCCGGATGCCCAAACACTTAGACGGGGAGGTCAGGCGTATTTCTGTCGGCCTGCTTCCTGGTATAACTGTTCAGGAATGACTTTCTTCAATTCGCACAACTGGCAACCTCTTGGGCTCTTGGGAACACTCGATTCAGTAAAATTGCTCGGATGCTGCTGAAGCTCCTGATCACTGCCCTAATGGGAACACCTTCCTGACGTACACTTTTCAGCAGGGGCTTCACAAACCTCTAGCCTCCACACCCTTTGTTGTCCTTCGCCTTTCAGCTAGAGGGTTGACCCATACAGTAGGGCCCCGGAAAGAACCCTACGAGGCCACAAAAATCACACGAAAAAGATTGATGCATACGATCAACATTCTTTTACACATCAACTCTGAATCCTTTGTTGTCCCGTTCTTGCCATCTATTGGGCCTCCGGAAGCCAGCAAGATCGAGGAACCTCCGAGGTCACACGAAGAAGACCAAACCGATTGCAGAAGGGGGCCTCACACAATGCTTCCTGGGATGCAGCCCGCGCACCACGGAAAACACAATACTACCATAACCAAAATCGGACAACAGCTCTCAACCCTCTGTGGTCCTTGCATTTAAAGGCTTGACTTGCGGGGCCTCTGGAAGTGTATCAAATGGGTTCGTGATAAATTCAGGTCCCTGAAGACCCGCTTGCAAACCCTCTATTACCAGTACCACGAACACGACCACAACCACCATCGCCACGACTACGAGTCGCTTCATACTACTGCCACTACTACTCCTACCACCAGCTGGTGCTGCTCCAGCTACTACTACTGCTACTTCTACGGCTGCGGCTACAACTACTGCCTACTGCCGCGACTGCTACTGCTACTGCTACTACTACTACTACTACTACTACTAGCACTACGACGACGACTACTACTACATCTACTACTACTACTACTACTACTACTACGACTACTACTACATCTACTACTACCACTGCTACTACATCTACTACTGCTACTACTACTACTACTACTACTACTACTCCTGCTGCTACTACAACTATTACTACGACTAACCCTACTACTACTACTACTACTACTACAACTACTACTACTACTACTACTACTACTACTACTAGTATTACTACTACCGCTACGGCGCTGCAGCCCGAAGTGACGGACTCTAGCCCCATCCGTACACTCCGAAGCTTCAACAGAAGGCAGTATGGCTCCTGTCTGAGATGGCGAAGCTCGATCTGCCAAAATGGCAAGGTTCGCTTGAGGGTACAGTGCCCTGGGCTTTTGGGGTCTCTTCGGCTTTTGTTGTCATGGTGGTTTCAAGGAGGGTGACATAGACTTGACTGGCTTAACGTGTTTGCCTAAGCCGCAAGGCTTGCAGCCTTTCACCGTCGATACATTTCTGCGTGGGTTATAAGATTGGAGCGAGGCATAAAACAGTCGTTCAAGTTTCAGTCTTGAGACTGCGCAGTGCTGCTAGTCAGATAAGCGCTCGATTCTTGGTTGAAGCTCCAATGTATCTCCGTCGGGGTGTAGAGTTTGGAGGCTATTGTTTTTTCGGTCGAGTGTTCGAGCTGTCGGCGATCTCGAGGCTGCGGGTGTTTGCTACCAATGCCTCTTGTTTTTAGATCGTTTCGGGCCGTGGAGCTTTGGATTTGAATGCGAGTATTCTGGCTTCGAGGAGTCTTTGTGTTTAAAGCTGGTGGTCTGAGGGGTTTGGACTTGGGGGTTCAGGGTTTAGGGCCCGGGTCAAGACGGCGCCCGGATCTTCTAGATTCTAGAAATTGTTCGTCGTCAAGAGGAGAGGCCGTGACTGCAATGGCCCGACAGCCACACCGCCGAAATGAACTCCGCGATTGAGCATAGTATTGCAGAACCCTTCAGCCTGAAACCCTTCAATCCCACAACATCTCGAGGCGAGTTTCTACGATCAGAGTTTCCAGTCTCTAGTTTTGTGTTTTGCACCACCCGAAGTGGCCTGATGCCAAAAGGTGGGTTTTTCGCACAGGACTTGCACACCTTGTTCCTGGTTCATCCCTGTGCATGCTAGCGTAGCATGTGTCAGAGCAGGCCCCCATATTTCGACACATTTTCAGAGCCCTTTGGATCACCATGCAACGCCCACAGCAAAAGACTGTAAACCGTCTAGGCTCTGGACCAACCTTCAGCCCTACCAACCTAGCCAGGGCGGAACGCTCATTGGGCGTATTGCGCAGCACTGGACGGCGTTCCGAGCAAAGATCTTGCGCAGGCATTGTTCCAAGAGGTCGGACATGGGGTTCAGGGATTTAGGGCAACAAGATGGTACTAAGCCGCATGGGGCTAGCTTGGGGGCTTCGGTGCTTGGAATTTCTGTTGTTCGTTTAATTGCATCCGGCGTTCTCGAGCCTCAATTCTTTTTCTGAGACGACAGCTGGCAGATAAGTGCAGGCAGATCTCACCACAAGTGTCACACAAGCCCTCAACAAAAACAAACCCTTCCGCACCTGCAAGCCTGAAACCTTAAACACAAACTTTCACCAGGCAGTCGACCGCCAGATTTTTCCGCAGTTTGCCGAGATGGCACAGGCGAGACGAACACCTTGGTTGCCTTGTCTCCGGCAACTCACCACAAGTTGGGCCTCATAGTTTGGTGGTTTCCAAGGGCCCGGTTCAGACTTGCGCATTTCACGACTCCAGTGGCTGTTGCTGAACGACTTGTGTGTTATCAGGTTCTGAGACCTTATCTCAAGCCCAGCTGAAGCCCTTGCTAATCTAAGAGGGGCTGAAGAAATGTTGTGCAAAGCCCAGCTGGACTAGGAAGGCCTCTTCACCTCTTCATTTACTTCATGATAGCCAGGGCTGTCGCACCTTGGACCTCCACGGGCTCTCTGTTGGAGCTGCCGCGGCGGCTGTGTGCTGGTGGCTGCAGAGGCATGCTTGTTTGTTTGCTTCCTTAGGGTATCTTCAAGCCCTTTTTTGATGCTCATCCCAGCTGCCGTCTGCTAGGCTCCAGCATAGCTGGCATAGCTCACAATAGCCTTCAGGAGGCTTCACAGAACATGAAGCTGAGAAGACTTGACTGAAAGATCATGAACCCCACGCACCAAGCCCCAAACCCAGAGCGCAGAGCAAGGCATAAACCGTTTCGCGCGTTGCACGGCTGTGCTGCGAGAGGCTGCAAAAGCTTGCGGCCTCAAACCAGGACTTCCCTTTTTGACAAAGCCCTATATTTGTGGCATCCTTAAGTCGATGCGGTGACCCGTAATTTCTGGAACCAGCGCACATAAGGGCTGAGCTTGACAGATCTGGTACGTGAAGGGAATGTTGGGGTTGGGGCGGGTGCTTCGGTTCTTGGGCTTGAGGGCATGAAGCACGAGGGTCCTTTGGTCCCTGCTGTAGCATGCCCCTTGAAGACTCAAAGACCTTGCTGCTTGTCAAGGCCTACTGCCAATCTCAAGACAGCCGAACGTCCTGCGCCTCAAATCCTACACCCTGAATCAGAAGGAAAGTGCAGCAACCTTTGCCGGCCTTCAACAATATACTCTCTTTGGAACATACCAGAGAGGCCCTAAACGAAGGAAGCCCTTAAAGCGCATCCATAATTCCTGGATCCTGACACCCTCAAGTAGAGGAGTGCATCATCGTGACGGGCTGGGGACGCTCCCGACGGGATGGCATCTCGGCAAATTGCATTCCACGATTCTTCGCTCTCGACCTAGTTTCAGGGCTCGGGTGTGGGGTTGAGGGCTTGTTTATTCTTCATGGTTGTTGGGTGTTGCTTCCGAGGGCTTCAGGGTTTCTTTACGGAACGGCGGAATCGGCTTGCGGCCTGTATGGTTTGGGTGATTTTCTGCTTTATCGATCCAGTCTCAAGGGGCTTCATAGCATTGTGGTTCATCACTTAAACGTAAGCTTTGAGCTGCTCCGGTTTGGGAAGATCCCCCGGCAGCAACCGAGCATGCAAGCCCCAGCGAAGACTCGAGTCCTGAGTCTGGAGACCGCTAACCTCTCAGACTCCCAGAGCCCAGAGCCCGCCAGAGCCCTCATTGCCAGGGCAAGGCTCCCGGATCCAGCAGATGGTTTACAAGCTGCTGGAAGAGATGGGCATTCCTGCCGAGGCTTCAGCGCTTCAGGGGGCGTTTGGATTTTGTGGGCCTTCGGGCTTCACGGTTTCAGGGTCCAGGGCCTGGACGGCGGTTTACAAGAGCAAAGCTTGGAGAGGGTTTCGGGTTTAAACATTGACGCCTTTAAGCGCAGAGAATTTCGGAGACTTTCCCAAGGTTCTAAGCTCCGCTTGGGACCTGAGTTTCCCCTTGGAGGTCCCAGGCTTATGCTTCATTCGTTGTTTGGGCTGAAGCCCCCGAGCCAAATTTGGATTGCTTTTGATTGTGGCTGGTGGGTTGCTGATTGAAAATTACTTTCTGGAGTTTTCTCAGTGCTTCGTGGAGTTCCCGCAGTTCGTCCAGAGGCATATCAACTCCCCATTCCTTGCTGTCAGTCATGATTTCACGAAGACCGCTTTTTCGAGAATGCCGATGCCAGAGCTACAAGGCATAAGCCTTCTTTAGACCCCGAAGCTCTAACTTCTCAACTTGTTTATAACTCCGTCTGGAACTCCGAACAAAACCCTGAACAAAACCCTGGACCCCAAACGACCCTAAGTCGCAGAGAACGAACAGCTGAACCGTAGCTTGAGTATTGACCCTGCAGTACCAGTGTGGATACCTCCCTGCGTATGCCCGCGCTTGCGTGCATGCACACGCCAATGTTTGTGCATTTCAGGACACGCGCATGTGTATGCGCAAGAACTATAGTAACTATGAGCTGTAAACACATGTATACGAAAGCATATTCTAACTCCGCCGTTGTGTTTTGAAGTCCCCCCCCCCCCGCAGTGGGTTTTGGCACCGCATGTGTATGTTTGCAAGACGAGCCAAACCAAGTCGCACCGAACCGTTGAAAATGAAACCTCTCACAACCCCGGTCTAGCAGCAATCCCTGAGCAGAAAGCCTTGCTTGACATAAGACGAACAACACTGTCTAGCAAACGCCGCCGTCCAACACAAAACCGTGTAAAACCCCTGTCTGGCACAAGACCATGTCGCATTCACGGACTTGGCATACTTACTGGGCCGCGAACCACCATGTGGGCTGGCGGTTCGCCATTAACGATAGCATAACTTCAAGTAGAGATAAGGAAGTATTATGTGTTTATGTCATTATGTCAGTTTATGTATGTGTCTATATATATATATATATGTATACTGTATACACGATATCAAAACAAGCTGCGTACATGCGTACATACTTGCATGCATACAGAAATACGTACAGTACATACATAGATACATACATACATACATACATGCATACATACATACATATACAGACATACA
>CAJNDV010026136.1:37907-58546 GCA_905221635.1 Symbiodinium sp. CCMP2456 | reverse complement strand
GTGGTGGCGGCAGTGGCAGTGGCAGTGGCAGTGGCAGTGGCAGTGGCAGTGGCAGTGGCAGTGGCAGTGGCAGTGGCAGTGGCAGTGGCAGTGGCAGTGGCAGTGGCAGTGGCAGTGGCAGTGGCAGTGGTAGTCGTAGTAGTGGCGGTAGGTGTAGTGGTAGTGAGAGTGAGGGTAGGAGGGGTGCTGGCGCCGGGGCCGGTGCCGGTGCTGGCGCTGGTCTGGTGTGCTGCTGTTGGTGCCGGTAGTAGCAGTAGTGTTAGAGGTGGTGATGGTAGTAGTAGCAGTAGTCGTCGTAGTAACAACTTCAGCCTGCATGAAAATCAGTTCAGTCCCTGCCGACTGTTCAGAAAGATGGGCCCTTCCTCTGAAGCACAACCCTTAAGGCTCCCAGACTTTGTGCAGCCTGCATGATTCAGAAGCTTGTCCTGCATGCCACCCTGCTCAACCTAGCAGCCAGGCATGGATGAGATGGAGTTCACCGAAGCGGAATCGAACATGAATGACCTGGTGTCGGAGTACCAGCAGTACCAGGCGTGTCACAGAAACTGCGCTCCCCACAGAATGCAGAAGTATCGTCGTCATCATCATCACCGGATGATCATGATGATGAGACTCGTTGGATAAACAGTGGCAGCACAAAATATCTCTTATGTTGCCAAACCTTGACGAGCAAGCCCTACAGCTTAAGCCCAAGACGCTTAGCTTCGCAGTTTTACTGCTCGCGACGTTCGAAAAACCCCACTGAGCCGGAGCCCACAGGCGCTCGTCGAGAAAAAAGGAAGCAGATCAGTTTCTGAATACTATTGAGTATTTATGCAGTGCCATGTTACATACGTAGCTCTTAAAGTTATTTCTTGGTACATGCGACCTCCTATATGTGTACATATGTAGCTTTCTCGGTGGCCGAAATCCTCATTGTCGAAACGCATAGACCGTGGTGATTGCGCTAGGATGCCACGGCCGAGGAGGAAGGCATGGCCTACCAGTGGGGGTCGGGAGTTTGGATTTCGGATCAGGGTTCAGGGTTTAAGGTTTCGGGTAGGGAGAAGGTGCGCAGATTGTCAGGAGGATGGTATGCATTGGTGATCCTAGCTGCTGTCCGATTAGCACTTCGGAAGTTTGACAACAGGGCTTAGGGAGTTTGAAGCTCCGGTTCTGTGGTCTCCGCATGGTTTGCGGATGAGGATGATCTCAGGCTTGCTTTTGCTCAGGCTATCTGCATGTTGACAAGGTAGGAGGTTCTCGCAAAGTGAGTCAAGATATTTGTGTCCGACACCGCGGGACAAGGGATCCAGCATTAAGCCGGTACTTTCCTCTGGTGCTGTGGGGATTTTTTGTGACAGGGGAAAACTCTGGAAGTTACATTGGAACACGGACCAGTTCACCGGTCGTAAAGTGGAAAAGCAAGGGCTTCATTGGGGTCCTTGTATTTTGCAGCGTTTGGATTGGAGACGCCACAGCCGGAAGGTGAGTTTGATGAGGAGGAAGGCGAGTACGACGGATAACTGCGATTCCGAAGTGTTGCAGACCCCATGCTCGTTCACAAACCTGTTCAGACCTGTGATGACCTTGACCGCGCCCGCATACTAGACGGGGACGCAGTCGGGGGAATTCATCCCTTGCAAGCTTTCAAGAAAATCTTGAGGGCAGCTCGTGCTTGAACTCGTACCAACTTTCGCAGTTGGCGGCATGCGCGAGTAAAAAGGATCGGCAGGCATGTTGAGTTTGACAGACAGCACGTGTTGAAGCGTGTTCCAGGGGATGCTGTACCTCGTCTCCGTTGCGACGTCTCTGGAATCTTGAAGTTTTTAGGCATGGTTGGGTTACCTGAGGTATCTCAGCGGGAGGCTAGCGTTGTGCTCAGCATGTAGCAAAGGCAACTCAGATATGGAGGAAAGGAGCCGACTTCATTACGACCGCAGCGCCTCCGCAAAGTCTCAAGCCTTCGCGCCTTCCACCGCCTTGCGTTTCTCGTAGCCATGCGCGAGCTCGTCCACGTCCAGGGTGGCCAGTGCACCTCGGCACGGATCAACGTGGAAGTCGCATGTTGCGGTTGTGGCACTCGAGCCTAGGCCCCGGATCACTGAAACCCACACCCTAAGGTATTCATATATATATATATATACATACTATTATTTAATTATATAATTATGTAATAAAGCCTGAGCCCCCAACAGCAGTCCGATGGCCCTGAAAGCTGGAGGCGGCAACCAGATCGGTGCCAAGTTCTGGGAGGCCTCGGCTTCAATCGCTTTGTTCGCCTGTAGCCTAAGAATCCTCAGAGTCGCGAAGGAAAGCCAGGAGAACAGAATAAGAAGCCCCGTAAGATTCGAGACCTGCTCTGGACATTCCTTTCGTGCCAATGGGGTTCAGTTTAGGGTTCTGCAGCTCAACACGCACACGCACACACGCACAAAGATTTACAGCAGGGTGATCTGCGAATTCTGATATCTGCCCCAGACACCTTCTCGCGACCGCGAGAAGACATGTCGGCACAACCAGCTTGAAGGTCTTGAGGTGTGGCATAGGAGATGTGTACAGACGTGTTTTGCTGTAGGAACAGCAACATGGTTCGTCGATATGAAGCGAAGCCTTTCGTCCGAAAACTGGGCAGGTAATTGCCGACGAGCACGGCATTGACCCCACAGGTGCCCCAAAGAGAAGCCATGGTTTCCAGGTTGATGGGATCAGGATTTCGAGTTCGGGCGCAGTGAGTGTACTGCGTAGGGCCAGAAGCAGGAAGCGGCAAAGCACTCGCTTGCCCTGAAACAGACAGTTGAAGCAGTATGAGCCCAGTCTAGTCTCGACCCACCTGGTATCAGGAATTTTTGCTGGTTCCTTACAGGCTTCGAAGCACGCCCTTGCAAGAAGTATCTCCGGCAATCTTCTATGCAGGCGCTTTCACAATGAAGCAGTGCGAATATGTTCCTGTCATCTTGCTACTACATGGCCGTTCGATGTTATTCGTCCGACATTGTTGCTATGCCAGAAAACTGCCCAGAAGCCTTCCGACCCAGGGCCTGCCTGCACCCGGCACCCGCCCAAGAGCTGAAGGCACCTACCATGGAGACTCCGACCTCCAGCTCGAGCGCATCAACGCACCTTTGCAGAGCTTCGGTTTGGGATGCTTTAGGGCTCAAAGATCCCCACAATTTTAGCTAAAAACCTGAAGAGGGTAGTGGAGGACATGGGTTTCCCAAGCATTTCCGAAGCTCTGAACACCCCGCAACACTGGGGAAGGTCTACTTCAACTTATTAACTCCGGGTGGGTCACGTCTGACGCCGGCGACTCTCATGACATGCGCGTGCAGCGGCAAATAGCCGCCTGTACGCTTGGGATCGCAGTGGCCAAGCTTGGCCGGCTTGTTGCCGAAGACGTCTAGGTTAGTGCACACTAACCCGCTTTCCTGTGCCCGAGCTTTTGCTCCAGCCGCTCCTGCCGCTAACCCTCTACGGAGCTAGGTTGCGTGCAGTTCACTCACACACAGGTCTACTTCAACGAGGCTACTGGCGGACGCTACGTTCCCCGCGCGGTCCTGATGGACCTTGAGCCAGGCGGTGGGAAGTGGTACACATCCTTCTGACATGATTTTTACAGGCATTCTACTGTAAGAATCAGGCACCGTTTCGGGAAGAATTCAAAAGTGAAGGATACAACAGTTACAAGTTAACAACACTGAATGTATTGCAGTAGAAACAGCAATGCTACCTACAGCTGATTCCTAGGATTTGACGGGAGCTCTTAAATGCCGAATGAAGATCCAGCATCTCGGGGTGGTAGCAGATCGTAGGAGTTTTAGTGCTGCAGTGCCTTTGCAAGTCTGGCAGTCTCCTTTTGGAAATTGATTTTCGATGGTCCGTGAGCATCGCGAGGAACCATGGACTCCGTCCGAGCCGGGCCTTTTGGTCAGCTCTTCCGTCCTGACAACTTCGTCTTCGGGCAGACAGGACTGGGTCGGCTTGACAACGTCGCCATGAAGATTATGCTCTCTGGTTATCTATAGTTTCAAAGCAGGTTTCTGTAGGATATCGACTTGAGGAACAGCCGTTTTTCATGATGTAAATAAATACCATTCTGTAATGAAACTTGCATTGCCAGGAGCTGGCAACAACTGGGCCAAGGGCCTGGCACTCGATTGCAGGATCTATGTATCGCATATTAATCTTAATATTTTGTCTTATATCGCATGAGTGGCAATGAGACTTTGCTATTAAGACGTTGTGCGCGCGTGTGTGTGTGTGTGTGTGTATGTGTGTCCACATCTTTACACACAGCGCTTGCCTCACACAGTGGAGCAAAAGTGTGCCCAGGTATTCATGTTTCTTTCAACACTGTGCATGTGCGCTTTCCGGACAAAGGTCACTACACCGAAGCCCCAAGCTCAGCTTGGCTTGCACTTTCTTTGGCATGTGCTGTTGCCTATTGTTTCTTATCGTGCGGACTCTCGAAGTGGAAGGCGCAAAGTTCAAAAGAAGTCCTCGTCCTTGTCAACCCTGCGAAGTGAAGCTGAGGGTGCAGAACTCATTGACTCGGTGCTCGATGTTGTGCGCAAGGAGGCCGAAGGCGACGGATCTTGGGCTTCAAAGGCATATCCGTCAAATGCAGTTTAACGCCGGCCTACGCAGCAAGGTAGGTGCGACCCACGGTGGTTCTTGTCAAGACTCTGCGCGTTGAGATCGTTATAGTTCGTTCATCTCTCAACAGTCCGCAGTTGAGCTATGTCTGTTATCGGCAATTGAACCGAACCTCAATCACCTGCACGCCATCCTACATTGGCCTGGGTCGGAATGAGGCTTGGGGCCTTTGAGTTTGGCCGCCTCGAACCTTCGTGGATGACACCGCGATAGAAGTTCTGGGATACCGGAGCCGTTGCTAGTTCGTCCATTCTGGGTACAGAAACCGGGAAGACGAATCTACATTGCGTTGACATGACCTCCAAGCCATACCCCTCACGGTATTCTCAATGCTAGAACCTACCTGCCATACTGATGCGTGCTTTTGCTAAGCGCTTTCATGCAGGCTGCGACTGCCTCCAGGGCTTTCAGCTCTGCCACTCGCTCGGTGGAGGCACCGGCGCTGGCATGGGCACTCTGCTCATTTCCAAGGTGGGAGCTTCACACATCTCAACTTGAGTTTAATCGAATCCGTAGCACGCATCCTCAAGCCTCAAGCCGTAAATTGCCAGTCGCATTTTCGAGTTTGTGGTCCTTTCTGGGCAAGTTATTCCCTGGGATATCCCGACCCTTCAAGCTCAAAAGTCGTAGGAAACAGCCACCAAGCCACACACGCACGCGCGCACACGCACACGCACACGCACACGCACACGCACACGCACACGCACACGCACACGCACACGCACACGCACACCTCGTGCACATCACACCCTGGAGGTGCGTGAGGAGCAGCTGAGCTGCATTTCGAATGCAGACGACACAGGGCCACCAAAGCGCTCAGAAGGCAGCTCTCCTCCTTTCTCTGCGGGCCTCGGACACCAGCTTTCAAACAGGGCCCGTCAGAACGATCTCTTTTTCTGCAAGTTTGAGGGTTTGAGGTAACACTCCACCTCATGGGGATACTCATTCAGTGTTACTTCACTTCGGGATCCAGTCGTGCCTCAGCAGAATCGTCACTGAAATGACTGCAGTTGTAAGAACCTAGGTTGAAAGTGTCCTGAGCCTATGAAGCACGCCCCGATCAAAAGACGTCTCTCCCAAGGTACCCGGACCGCATCATGGAGACCTTCTCGGTGATCCCGTCGCCCAAGGTCTCCGACACGGTGGTGGAGCCGTACAATGCCGTCCTGAGCTTTCACCAGCTCGTGGAGAACTCCGACGAGTCCTTCCTGCTGGCCACCTGCCGGCTAAGACGGTTCATGGCGTTAAAAGCTGCTGATTCTTGAAACCTGTAAGCTCTCAAGCACGTCAGCATGTGAGGACAACGAAGCGCTCTACGACATCTGCTTCCGGACGCTGCACCCCGGACCTAACTGTAGCTGCCTACTACGATGTCGCGAGACGATGAGACTGGGAAATGCGGGTCACGGCCTTCCTTTTATGTAGTCTTCCTTGCTCTCCTCGCCGTGCAGCCCTGCATGCGATGGCACTTGTAGAGCAAACGGTGGGACGGACTCCATACAAAGCTCGTTCTGCTGAGGAAGCTGACGACGCCAACGTACGGCGACTTGAACCATCTGGTCTCGGCGGCCATGAGCGGCGTCACATGCTGCCTGCGCTTCCCGGGACAGTCTCTAGATGGTAATAGGTATCCTTCCGAAGGTTTTTGGTTGTTTGTCAGATGAGATGCCTACCTGTAGTGAACCTAGAACGTCGCGTTGGATTTTTGGCTTTCCGGGGATTTCGAGGCTGAACTGCGACCTGCGCAAGATCGCTGTGAACCTGGTACCCTTCCCGCGTGGCATGGACTGCAGACCACCTTTTGTGGAGCCTTCAAGCGTGCAAGTGAGTACTCTTGTTGCAGCGGCGGTTCTCCTGAGACATCCAAGCCCACACCCTACAGTGAAGCATCCTCACTGCGTGTTGAAAGCCTTCGCGAGCCTTCGATTGAATCGATCCGCAGAGCTCGGCGAGGCTTGCACTTCTTCATGACTGGCTTCGCGCCTTTGACCTCCCGTGGGTCGCAGCAGTACCGGGCCCTGACCGTCCCTGGATCAAAGCTTAGACTTACTTTGCTGTCTCCGACAACGTGGCTGCAGCAACAAAATCTTCGCCCGAGAAGCCAGGTCCCTGAGTTGACCCAGCAGATGTTCGACGCCAAGAACATGCCCCCTGACGAGCAAGACTGTAAGGTTTAGGACCTAGCCGATTGGATCTGGTGTGGATCATCCTAAGGTAGGAGAACTTGTGCATCCCCTGTGCCGACGCATGCGTGTTTACTGTTTCTGCATCGTTGCGATTCCATGTACCATGGCGAGGACGATGGCTGGCGGTAGATGCAACTGTTGTGATTGCGGCTCCCCATCCCAGGATGTGTGCTGCCGACCCCCGCCACGGGCGATACCTCACTGCCGCAGCACTCTTCCGCGGTCGTATGTCCACGAAGGAGGCATCGACCATCAGGCTTGGAGGTCAGGCTTGGAGGTTTCAGGATTCAATCCGGGCGGTTCGTACCCCATTCAATCTTACACACAATCTGGGCATCCTGCAACAACAAAGAGATCGGAAGCTCTTCATCCAGTTTAGAGCGGGGGATCTTGACGCTTCAGAGGTCGTTTTGAGCACTCTTCGGGGACGTATTCCGTGGGTAGTAGGCTGCCGAAGGAAGCTCTCTTGCACTTTCTGATATTTCTTCTATTTGTAGCTTCTTCGAGAAGTTCAGACTGCAAAACTGCTCCAAGCGAATTCTCCCTGCCCCTACCCAATCAATCCCCAAGCCTCAATCTCGCTGCCATCGACTACTCCACGACTCTGTGTACTGTGCATAAAGGCAGAGGTCGTCGAAAGGAATGGCTAGGGCCTGTAGTGTTCAGTGCAGGAGCCTTGTCATCTTGCCCCACTTCACGCCTATAGGTCAACGAACAGATTTTGCGTGCGTGATCTTGATGTTCTGATGGGGTGAAGAAAGCGTCATCTTGCCCCGCAAACATACCTTCAGGTGGACGAACAGATGTTGAATGTGCAGAACAAGAACTCCTCCTACTTCGTGGAGTCTTGGACTTTGGTTTCAGAGTTGCTAACAAGATAAGAGTCTGAGTAGCAGTGCTTGCATTACTATCACATAAGTACCCCATGGTCCTAGTACCTTGAGGAAGCAATCTGTGCATCGTCGCAGTCAGAGTAATTGCCGAAAGGACAAAAGTACAACGTCGATAGTCAGATCAACGGTGGTCTTGCTAGGGGTGGACAGATTGCAATAAAGGCATTATTAGCAGCAGCTGCAATAGAACACGCACAGCAGCATTGCAGTCGTGCGGCAGAAGTGGTGGGTGTAGCCGTGGTGGTCGCGAGTCCTTGTCGTCGCAGTGGTGGTGGTGGTGGTGGTGGTGGTGGTGGTGGTGGTGGTGGTGGTGGTGCTAGTAGTCGTAGTAGTAGTAGTAGTAGTAGTAGCAGTAGCCGTTGCTGTTGTTGTTGTTGTTGTTGTGGTGGCGGCGTTGGTGCTGGTGGTGCTGGTGGTGCTGGTGGTCGTCGTCCTGGTTTTGTCGTGTCATACGTATCGCCAATTGGACAGATGGATCCATTGTTGCTCAACGGTCCCGAGAGACATTGACAAATGGGCGATCTTAATACACAGCAGTCGCCAACTGACGCTAACACGATATCAAGTTAGCTCATGAAATCTTCAGTTTGAACCCGTTTAAACTACCTGTGGACAGCCAAATCACGCAAGAGGAGTGTTGTGATGGTCCACTGTCAGAACAGCAATGCCAAGGAGTGGATCCCAAACAACATCAAGGCGTCTGTCTGCGATATCCCACCGAAAGGCCGCGCTGTGCAGCTAGGGCAGCTAGGACCGGGCTCTTGGAGTAACGGAGCGTTGAGCACTAGGCATCCATATAATAGCTGCTAGCTGCATCTGTTCTACAAGCGCGGAGTCACAAATGTTTGCACTTCAAGAATCCAAACCAAGACTGCCTTGGATGACGGGTGCTGCGGTGCTCGTGATGGTGATAGTGCCAAGGCCGTGATACTGGGATAGATCGGACAAGTTCTGAGTTAAATCACGCAGGATTTCACGACATCTGTCTTGCGTCTGCTTGCAGGTCTTAAGATGGCGGTCGCCTTCGCCGGCAACTCGACGGCCATCCAGGAGATGTTCAAGAGGTGCCCTGGTTCAATGGAGCCCGCACTAGAGGGGGTTCACAGCATTGTAGGTAGGTCGGCAGTTGCTTACTCAGAACTGGGCCTTCCGTTTGGCGAGGGTTCGTGGTTCTGCTGCTTGCTGGGCTGGCCAATGCGGATGGTGATTCAGGGGCTTAGGGTTGGAGGGTTTGGCTGTCGGGAGGCCGTTGAGGGGGCCATTCCGGCCGTAGGAGGGGGTAGGTGGGCTGGGAACGCGCAGTGCGCAACGTAGATACTCGAACCCCATGTTCAAGTTCTAAGGCGTCATGAGACCGTCTGCTTCCAGACCTGTTGAACCGACCTCAAAGCTGGAGCTCAGATTCCTGAATCACCAGACGTCTGAGGGTGGCAGAGTACTTCACTGCGATGTTCCGCCGCAAAGCCTTCCTTCACTGGTACACGGGTGAAGGCGGGTCTGAGGGCAGGAGCCTCATAGCAAATGCAAAGGATGGAAGTCGGAGTCGTTATCGGTCATACCAAGCAGAACCACGTAAGTCGACTGGCAACGTTGATAAAGGATTGGCAGTAGTATGACACTTTCGCTGACCTTCGGCAGCACAATCAGAAGTACACTAGCATCCGCAGCATTCTTGTATTCATCGTCACCACGAGTTTCAGACTTCTAAATCCTCGCATCGCCACAATCTCCGCCATCATCAGTAGCACCATAGTTTCATTTCCATCATCATCATCATCATCGTCCGACAAGGCCTGCACATAGACTGGGCTGCTTAGCCACCAGCTCCTTAGTCACGGAGAGTTTATTTTTCCGACAAATGTATTGCCGAGCGAAGCCTAGCCCAAACTCGAAGGGTTCTCCAAACTTAGGCTGACGACGGTTTAAGCCTAGGGGCTCTCTGGCATTGGCGCAGCAGCAGCGATGCCCTGTGCAGGCATGGATGAGATGGAATTCACCGAGGCAGAGTCGAACATGAACGACCTGGTGTCGGAGTACCAGCAGTACCAGGCACCATCGTCCCTCGCATGCTGCGACCCGGGACATCCCTCACATGCTAGGTTGAACAGGTTCGCACCGAAGCCTTCCTGGTTTCACCATAGTGTGCTCCTCATGTGACATAGAAAACGATATTGTCAAGTATGAAAAACCACTGCAATAATTCAGTTTCGCTCTCATAATGCTTGGTGCGACGATCAAGTTCTCAAGCTGAACGTGCTCGCCCCTTTGCAGGATGCCACAGCTGAGGAGGAAGGCGGGCCGGTGTCCTGCTTCCGAAAGTGTGCGAATCCTTCCAGACCAAAGACAGGGCACTGCTCTTGGTTCGCCTGATAGAATTGACACTCAGGGTCCCTTATTCTCGAAAGGAGCATAAGGTCTGGACAAACCATTTTGTGTCCTTCGGAACGTCATGGTCAGGTCAAGATTTGGCAGGAGCCCACTAAACAAATCCGATGTCGACATTGCTTTACCTCACAGGTGAGTTTGATGAGGAGGAGGGCGAGTACGATGGATAAGCGCGCGACGCAACGCAGATCCATGCTTGTTCCTTGCAGCTTTTCCACATGTTTGAGAACCTCGACCGCGCCCACATGCAACCAAGAGGACGCAGCCGGGAGAATTCATCCCTTGCAAGCCTTCAGGAATATCTTGAAGGCAGGAGGAGCATGAAATTACCAACTTTCGCAGTTGGCGGGAGAAAATGATTGAGTATTCGCTGCTTATCGACATTGATTCATATTTTTATTCTGGCTGAATCCAATATCTATACTCTGCGTGCTTGCTACGATTCTGGCTAAAGAGAAATCTTCCATTGCACGATTTTAGATGAATTAGCTTAGATTTATCATGCCGAAGAACCTGTTTTTTATTATTTACTCTATAAGACGCTGCGTGCTTCTTCCGGTTTCGGATTTGCGCAGGACGGCTGCCGGTACGAAACCACGAAACACTGAATTCCCGGGAAATTCAGTGTGTCGCACCACGATATTTTCGGTTAAACTTACTCTGTATTCTAGCCTTCACTTCATTATGCCGTTCGATAAAGCATTGGATATTATCGGTATTCATTGATGTTCAACACTTTGGTGAATGATTCAGCACACCTACAGATTCGATCATGGAAATGCAAGATGCGGGCGAGGGCATGTGTGTCGAGAGTAGGTCGCAGGGAGTGTCGCGGAGGCTTGCATGTTGTGGGGATTCGAAATGTTGAGGAGCGGCGGGTGCGGGCGTATGAATTTAGGGAAAGTCGTGGAGAGCGGCGGCACGAGGGCGTCAATTTCGGGAATATGGGATGAGGGAGGTCGATTTAATAATAGGATTTAAGAAAGACATAAATATAAAATATTTAGATATATAGATATAATTCTATATAAATTATTATTCTAAATCTATTATTTTGAATCTTCTAAAATATTTCTAATTTTATTCTAGTTTTGAAAAAGAAAAATATTAGAATACAATTATAAGAAATTAAAATTCCTCATGGGATTATAAATATAAATAATTTAAGATAATTATATTTCTTTACTTGGAGATTAAGATATTAAATTATTCGTTTGAGAACTATTTTTTTAGGATTATTATAGTTTTATTAAGAAATATTTATTATTCATAGATATAAAATTGAGATTATTTTAATAATAGAAATTAAATATTATATTAAAAGAATTCTATTAAAAAATATACTTTTTATTTCTATTAATTAGGTATGAGATAGAGAAAAAAAATAAGAATTAATAGAAATATATCTTTAATATATAAAAAACCAGATATATTTAATTTATATATATTTTTCTTATGAAAAAAATATATCTATATTTATTAGGAAAAATTTTCTAAAAATCATTATTTATAAATAGTTTTGAATTCTTAAAAATAATGATTTTAAATTAATAAATCTAATAGTTTCAAAATAAAATTATATATTAATATTCAAATAATAATTATCTAGATCGATAAGTTCGTCAAAGGTATGCCTGTGGCAAATGGCTGCTTTACTATATTATATTTCTTTGCATTCCTTTCTATTTGGGAATGAGACATGCATGGACAGGACAGATTTTAGATGGACGACGGTCCGACGACCGACAGACTCTCATCAGCACGCTACTATTGAAACCCCAGGAAACCATTGGAAACTAGACCGGAAACGATACAAAAGGATAATGCAAAAAAATGGAAATGAATGCTATTATGAATAGTAATCATATTATTCTAAATAATCACAATAAAAATGTCCATTCGCCCCAAGGGAGAATAAGTTCTTCCGGATCTTTGATATGGAGAACACGCAGCCAGCAAGTATGCCTTCAAATAGAATATCTCAATTATTTTATGATGGACTTATATATATAGGAGAGGTCTTATATGAAAATTTCTATCGATCTCGTTGTGTATATATCAAAATATTATATAATATTAATAAATAAAGGATGAGCTGAATAATGGATCGGTCGCGAGCATCTGCCAGAATTTGAAGCAAGCATAGGTCCCCCTCATCCTTGCGTATCTTGTGGATATGCCACAATTCTTTCAGCCCCAGCTTCAGCCAACAACGCCGGGCGGGATATCTATGTGGGAAAGAAAACGCAAATGTACGAATCAGAAGCTAAGAAATTATAAAACTCTCCGCGTGTTCTGGCTTCGTTTAGCAGAGCACAAATATTTAATCTCCCAAAGCTAGACGCACCTGCCGGCGCACAATTTGACAAGATCGGCCCCAGATATCATTTTTTTCAAAAAAACCGATTGGGCGTTTGAGATTCCAGTTCTTCTTGGTTTCTTTGGTAATATGTGCCTGGCTCTGGATATTGAACGGTCGCAGTTATGGTGCAGGCTCAACGACCCCCGCTACTGAAATAAATTCAAATGCTAAAATGCTTTGCATGGGCCCTTCCGAATCCGGAAAGGTGGGCGTGACCCCTCCGGGAGTAGAAATCTCCTAATCTCGCCATTTCCCTAATTCCGATTTCTTAGATACGATCCCGCTCTAGTGGAAAATACCTCCCTCTACAGAGAGATCTATATCTTCTTCTCACGCTTCCATGCTCTGCTAGTCTCTACTAATAGATAATAGAGAATAAAGATCACCGTCCTTCCATCTATTTTCCCTCCAAATAACAGATCCATTAATAAAAATTTATATCAAATTTCTATATATTTATTTTCATATTATTAATTTTTAGTAATCTATTTTATAAATATTATATATACCAAAATTCATTTAGAATTTCAAATCTCAATAATAATTCCTAAAAATAAAAATATATTTTATCCTATTTTAAAATCGTAGTAAATATTAAATTAGTTTTCAAGATTTTTATTTTTAATCTTTATTTAATATTTTTATTTCAACATTCGAAATCGAGAAGAATAATCTAAAATTAATCTAAAATTCAGCATAATAATATAAAAAATAATTTCTTATATTCACTAATATTCAAAATTAAACTACCTAAATTCGACGAATATTATCGTATCCCGAAATAATATATCTCAACCCGAGAATTCGTATCTAGAAAAATTCCTTATCCATCTATCCAAAATCCGCATAATTCTACGAAAGAGTGGTCCTCTTTCTATCAATATTATAATTTATTTTAATTTGTTTTAATAACCACCGCCACCAGTAGGATTGCCACCACCATTCCCCATTGTTATTACCAGCACCACCACTTCCCCTTCTCCTACCACTGCTCTACCACAGTACCACTACCAGCTTCTACTTGCCCCTCCTCGTGGTAGCATTCACTTCCCGTGCTCCGTAGCAATAGGACTTGTACTAGCTGCTACTAGCGGTGCCGTTGGTTCACCCTGTAATGATAATGCAGTCAGGATGATCTCCGCGGGCGGCTCACTGATCTACATATATATATATATATATAAACCAAGGCTCAGGTGAATATTACCACTACAGTATGGCTGTCATCTGATGAATACTCAAGAATACAAGTCAAATCTAAGATACTGTAAACAGTACTCCTAAAATACTGGATGCACAAACCTGTCCAAGCTCAAACTAAAATGAACGCAAAACAAACACAACAAGCATGAAAATGGATTGTGGCATCCTGCATCTTACTATCTACAAGTTTAAAGTGAAAAGCGCAAGGCCATGCGTCCTACGCTTGGGATTCTCGTGTATAAGTTCAAAGCAAGCTAGCTCAGAGGTTTGGGCGCGGGGCTTGTAACTATTTTTATTTGACAGAATACTGCTTGTGAGCTCTTTTTCGGATTCATCCGCCCAGAACTTCAGGTCGACGATCGGTGGTGCAGCCTGCGGAGAATTTGGCTTGATGGTACATTTGGGTGAACATTTCGGAGTTCGCATTCACTTTTGGCATCCGATGCTACATCTCGAACGAGGATAGCAGTCAAGCTCGATCCGCAGGCCCTGCACCCTGGTCCGTGATTAAAGCCCTTCCAACAAACAGAAGGAAAGGCTGGCTCCATGTCATCCACGCCTTCTGCCGACTTCAGAAAGACCAGACCGAATCTGCATCCAGATGCATCCAGTCCAAAATAGTTGTTCGTACTAGTAGAACCATCCAGAACCAGGTGTCCATCCCGCAACCCCACACCCTTGGGCTTGAGCTAAAGCAGCAGGGTTTAGGCGCACCGTGCTTTAGAGCCTAAAGCCAGAGTCGCGATGGGGTCTGCCAGAATCGCCCCAAACCCTTAAACTTGAACCCCAGGCCCCTTACCGGTCCTCCCCACGTAATGTAGCGGTGGAACCCCGAAGCACCCACTTTGAGGCTCTACAGAATCCCAGGCCTCGAGGCGTTTTGCCAGGGCTTGGAAGAAGGACATCACCTGGGGATCAGTAGGGCCTGTGGGCTTCTTGGGCCGAGCGATATGCAAGTGCTTTCCGTTGCCTAAACCCTGAACCCTAAACCGAACCCTACAATGGGGATCGGTTGTTTTGGCTCAAGATTGGAGTGGTCCAACGTATGCGGGATACAGAGCCAGAGGCTGGAAGCAGGTCAGAAGCCCTACTCTCAGCGAGATGCCTCTATGGACTCTACGCTTGTCAAAGCACGTGGGCAGGGAGTGGGGTAGGGAAGACCGAAGCTGAGCCCATGCGGCTCTAGAATGACGACAACCCCAGGTCATGCCCACCGTCACTTCGCAGACCGTGCAGACTTTTGCACCCAAAACCGTGATCCTGAACCAAGAAGCCACCCCACGCAGCTTGGAAACGTAGCTGTTGTGGCTGCGTGGAAGACTTGTCTATGCTGGGATCAAGGTTCAACGGGCTTCGGCTCTGAATCCGACAAAGCCACATTGTTGCTGGCGCACGCCTGCGCAAGGAGAGGCAGGCAGCAGGTCTCGCATTCCGTGTCAAATGCTGTCGTGTACTCAGGCACAGCTGGAGCAACCCGCCTGCTGCAGGGTGCGTGGAAGCTTCTTCGTCAATGAGAAATCTGCGGGGCAAGTGGAGTCCAGCGGTCGATAATGCTTGAGACATCGTCTGATAGCAGGTGAAAGGGCCGAGCAGAACCGTAGGGTTGAACCTTACAGTATTCCCTGAGCCTCTGCTTTGAAGCTCGAGCTTTCCAAAACTCCGAAGGATCCCGAAGGAGTTTGGAGCCGTCCGATTACAGTGCTACAACCCGAAGCACGACCTAACCCCGTGAATCTTCGTCCCGAAATGTTCAAGCCCCCATCCGCATCGCACTTCACACCGCCCTCGGCCACGAGTCTACAGCCCAACAACAGAAGCGAACTAGCCCCGATTCTAAAAAAGAAACCACCTCCCCAGCCCAAAAGGATGCTGAGCCCCGAGCCCAAAGCGCCCTTGAGCTCAACGGCTGCCTTCTTGAGCTCCTGTTGGTGCTCTCTTCTGCATAAGAACCCCATGCTTTGTCGGCTTCAATTAAGGCTCTGGATCATGCGGGTCTGAAGTTCTCCTGAAAAACAGCCACATTGCTGACAAGGTCATGGCTTCAACGGGGCATCTGGCCTTGCTGACGCCCCGGGCTGCCACCATGCAGTTGAAGGAGAGCTCTAGGAAACTCCCAAGCCTCCCAACCCCGGGAACTCCTTTCATCCCAGGCCCCCACGCTCGGGCTCGGGCCTCCTTGTACTGCCACTTCGCTACTATGGCAGCCTTGACGTTCCTGTGAGGCTCTGGCAGCTACTCACAAGATGGTACGGGCTCGACGTTTGCATACATGGAGGGTTTGGGCACGCTACCAAGTCTTGTGGATAAAATCGCTTTGGTGGCTCGCACCAGATCTTAGTTGCCATTTGAGGACCCGTGCACGCATACCAGGTATGCAAGCACACAGATGAACACCTCACACTTAAGGCTTTGGCTTCCAGGTCTCGGCTCTGCGGCTCCGGACCCCCTCCCGAGCAGCACCTCTCGACCACCTCGAGATAGCGGAAGCGGCGTTGGCGGGAGCGCACCTGCGACTGCTGCGATGTGAAAGACGGGCAGTAGAGGATCGGACGGCAACACAGTCCGATTTTCTCGGGATTTTCCGTGAGGTATGCCGCGGTTGTACTTGGACGTGTTGGTGAATGTTGTTCTTATACAACTACAGGTGTTCGCAACAGCCATCGTCGTTGCCGTCGTCGTCCTTGTGTTTGTCGTCGTCATCGCTACTGAATTGATTTCAGGATACTACAATGCTACAACATGGAAGCAATGCAATTTTGAAACATCCATAGCCCTCTTGTTACATGATTTACAGATTCTGGCAGATTGAGTAGCTGGTGCCTTTGAGTTTCCAGCAGTTCCTCAGCCATACTTGGACGGACAGATATGGACTATTCAAATTTCTGAGACTTCACCAACCACCGACTGCAACAGTCTTTTACATAGGAGGCTCAGGGTGTAGAGGTCGGGCTTAGACTGTTCAGATTTAAGAGAGATCCTGAACCATGAACTCCATGATTCACGCGGACTCTGGCACTAGAAACCGATCACCCCATACGGTCTCCGTGGATCTGAGGAGTTCAGACGTGAGGCTTCTGAAACGCAGCAACAGTTGCCAGTTACCCTAACCCTAAACCCCACACATCTTCGCCTCCGCCTCCGTCGGCCCCTGAACCCGCAAAACCTTTTCCCAAAATGCCCAAATACTTTAACTCCGAGGCTTCTATCCACTCAGTGTTGAATCCTAGGAATCAACCGGTAGCGACCCATCCCAGCCGAATCCCAAAGTCGACCCTCACGTCCCCCCGAAGCTTTCGCCCAGAAGAGTCGTACCGTAGGCCCTCCCAGAGCACCCGCTCAGCGAGGGTGTCCAGGAGCTCTTTCGGCTCCGCACTCACGTCGATGAGTTCGGTGATCTGCTGCACCCTTGGAGGTTCAACGCAAGTTTGAGACTCGTCTTCTCCATTCTAGCTCCAGGACCCTTTTGAATTGGACCTTTCGACATGTCTTTGCACCTGGGGCTGTTCAGCGGGCTTCTTTGAAGCTGTTTAAAACTAGAAATTACAGGACCGGCCCTGAGCACAGATTAACGCGGCGTTCGAGTTGGTTGACAAGCTTGAAGATGTTTTCATGACCTCCTAGACTGGCCTAAAGATGCAGTCGCCATCAATCTTCAAGCGGCCATCAGCAGCGTCCCAGATCCAATCAGGGAAGGAAACAGACACCCGAAAGAGTGGAGCCCTCTCTCTGAGGGCCCCACGCTTTGTCGAGGTCGTTGACCAGCTGCCTCAGAGTTTCATTAGTTTCCTGCTTTGGGCTGCAGAAAGAGTGGGCACGGGGTTTAAGGGTTGATTCTTGGAGTCTGGCGTTCGCTGCTGTGACGGATGGACTGAAATTTTCGTGGCAAGGTGTTCTTGTGGAGCAGCTCACAGCGAAGCCATGCACTTAAGAGAGCCAAGGTTGCAGGTTGCCCTCCGTACTCGTCAGCTGCTGCCGAAGAGTGATGCATTCCTCTCGCCTTGGCTTGAGCTTGCTGGTTAACTTTCCGGGGAGGGGAGTCTGGAAGGTAGGGGAGAGAGCGCGATGGGAGGGTGTGCTTATCGCTTTGGCTCCTCGGTGGAGAGCTGCCGAAAATTTTTATGCTTTCCTGATAAAAACTGCTCCTCCTACAAGTAGTTAGTGTCGGTTGTCGTTTTGCCTGCAATTGGCAAACATGTCTGCATTGGCAGTGAGATTTATTGTGGTTGATCTCTGGCTTGCCAATTGCCCGTATGAATACAGCTTGTCTCGTATGAAGCGGTGCTTGGATGCACTGCTTATGGATGACCTGGAGCACCTCTTTCAATGCACGTACAGAAGCGAGACCAGTGGCAAACCAAATGAGCGATCAGGACGGCAACGACAACAGCGATGACCTCCACGACGACAACAATGCCGACAGAAAAACTACAACGAGAACCACGACGACCTTCAGCAGCAACGAAAAGCAGAGGCAACTGGGACGACCTACGACAACAATGGCATTGACGGTGATGATGGTGATGGAGGCTGCAACCCATCATTCTGACAAGCGCGACCTGCCTCTTTGTAGCCTGAACTACGAACCCCTCTGTGCGCACCATCCGAGCTGCAGCTGCTGGAAGCTTTTGCTTTGCACCGGGGGCAGCCGGCGGAAGAGGGACTCGAAGAAGGCACCTGCACCCGGGCTTCTGTAGCTTGGGGGGAGATTTCCGTTTGTGGAAGACTCTCAGTTTGGGTGGGTGTTGGGGTTTAGACTCCTGAAGCGTCCCCAAGCCCAAGGTAGAGTGGCGGGCCTTGCTCAGAGACGATGGCGTCCTCGTCGATATTTACCTGGCAGCTTTCTCTGTTTTGTTAAATCGTCTAGGACCATGTGCTGCTGTCTGACTTACGAATCAGATGAATTCTCCACCGCCGGATCACCGTCTCAGAAGATCTCAGAAGCAACCGAAACCTGAAGCCGAATTCCTTTTCGGATCCAGGCTGCAAGCTCCTGAGATGTCTGCGAACTGCACACTGACGTCGGAAGTGGGCATTGCGACTGATGGCACAATGCAATGTCCTCCGGTGCGCATCCGTGGGAAAGATGATTCCAAATGAAAACTCCAAAGGGTAAATTAGGTTCCGGAGATTCATGCGGCTGTTTCACTCAATTCTCTGGGTTCTAATCAGGAATCAATAAAGACACGTCTCTCTTGATAATTTATCACAATTAAGATTCGATAAGACATACAATCAGAGCCCATTGCCGTAGGCAAAAGACGGTGAGGCTTACAATTTTGGACATCGAATCCACCGCCAACCTCCCACCGGTCTCATGGGCTCATTTCCTGGCGCCAAATCCTGCCCTCTGAAATTCTTCCAGCGCCCAACCTTCTCATCGATCATGAATCGGCAGTTGAGGCGGAAGTTGAGGGGCACATCGTAGCGCTCCGTGATCCTGAAAATTGCACGTCTGTTGCTTTCAAAGGTAGTCAAACTGATTGCAGCGGCGCCTGTCAGAAAGGTTTGCGATCCCGCGCTCCGCAACCACCAGGCAAACGGTAACACCAAGCTGCACGGACACAGCCCGAGACTTCTGCCAAGCGTCATGATCACCTCCTTCTCCCAGTCAGGAGTCTTCTGGGAGCACGCATCCAGCTCGTCATGCTCCTGGGAGTGGCAGACCCTGAGGCAGCTGAAGGCGAGAGCCCACGCTTCATTGGGCGCCTTGATCCGCAACTTGCTGCTGTACTCCTTCAGGAGGTTCGACAGCTTCATGATCTCAGCCTGACGACCATAAGCTTCCAAGCCAACCCCAGGCCTTGATGCAATGCTCCCTGCCTGCAACATGGTCACGCAGCACTGTTCCTGGGAGAAGTGAGCTTTCAGCACGGCCTCGGATCCGACTCCACTCTCGTCTTTCTGCTTTTCAGGCTTCGCAGCTTGGGGACTTTCCACTCGCCTTGTCCCTGGTGTCAATCCCCTTCCCAATCATCGAGGGCGTGGGGGCGCAAGTGTTCAGGTCGGCACAGGGGCTCCCACTTGTTATTGCAACACAAAGTTCACCCAAACCTTGGAAGCCTCAAATGCCCCGGCTCAACCCCTATCAGCGCACAACCCGGAGCGACCCAAGGCCAAGTCACTAGGAGCTTTTGCGGTCCAAGGCACGCCAAGCAGATCCGGTCCAGTGGTGTCCTCTTGCCAAAGCTGACAGGCTGCTTGTAGGAAATCGGCTCACCTACCGACCCTCCCATCCGCCTACCTGCCTCTCTCCTCCCTCCTGTCCGAGTCCTTCCTTGCTCTTTTGCTCTCTGCGTCTTCTTCTGCCGTCTGGCTGTCTCTCTCACAAATTTTCTCCATGGCAACGAGTGACACTGTCGCAGTTGAAAACCCGAGCTGTTGTTCGCGTAGAGGAGACGAACTGACCTTTGGCCCGAGGCCTATTTCTTCTGCGAGGAAACCCGGTCAGGCAGAGGCCCAGGACCATGAACGTCGAAGGAGAAAATGCAACGAGGAGTTCGACGCCACTTATTTCAGGCAAGGCTTGGGGGATGCAGAACTTGACGCCTCACGGATGGCGCCAAATTCGGGCTCCGGTGTTGGTCGCTGCGAGTTTCGGCTTTGCGGCTCGAGGGGCGTCGCTCTGCTCTCACACTGGCCATGTCCCAAGCCAACAAGACACAAACCCTAAAACTCAACAGTGCAGGCACCACCGAGCCATCGTGTTGTAAGCATCGGCCTGCACTTGGTACCTCAAACCTTCCCGTAAACCTGAAACCCTGAATCTATCTCAGAGCCCAACTCCGAAAAATGCACCGCACCCGTAGGAACCCACAGAGCTACAAGGCCATAAAACCTCTAAGGTTTCAGATCATACTCGGCCGCGGTTGCACCAGGCATACACAGGAAAAGCACGCCCTGGTCCTTGAAGCTAACCGTAAAACAAATGTTGAAGCAGCACAAGTGGTATAACAATACATACATACATACATACAT
>CAJNDV010026125.1:32378-52378 GCA_905221635.1 Symbiodinium sp. CCMP2456 | reverse complement strand
ATCATCTTCTTCTTCGTCTTCATCATCACAGCAGCACCGGCAGTACAGCCTTCGCCCGGTGATGAAAATCACGATCATCATCAACGTCATAACAACCTTTGTCAAATTGTCGTCAGCTGCCAACTTCATTTCAGTACCGTGTAATGGTTCTCAGCATCATTCCATGCAATAGTTTCTGGGAAGTCGGATCCGCCTGACATTCTCTATCGACGGATGAGGTGCTTGTCAGCCAGAACTGTAGGGAAGCCAATGCCAGGAGCAGGCTGGATCTTCAAGAGAGATCCGGTGAATTTGCCAGGCAAGGCAACCACATCCTCAGCACATCTTTGGGATTTGGCCGCCAGAGGCCCGCTCAAGTCATGTTCCAGTGCAGACGACGACCACGACGTCTGCTGTTCTAAACGACTGGCATCCACTGGCCAAGCAGGTCGTCATGTTTTGGCCCAGCAGCGGTCTTCTTTCCATTGCCATCTGTGTAATTCATGGTGACACCTCCAGACACTCCTTCTACCGAGGTGAGATCCCAGGACACGACAGTGGTAATCCTTGGAGCCATGTCGGTAAGAACGAAAATTGCGTTCTGCCTGCACTCACTCGAATCTCTGCTGCTGCTCCGAGATTCGTGAACTCGACTTGGCTCTGGTATTGAGGTCCCATGGACAGCCTTGGAATTGTACAGTACCGCTTTGGTACTGTGAGACGTGAGACCGACGGGGGCCGTTCTGGAAATGCATCTTGCAAATGGCTGCATGAAGCTACACGCCCCCTAATCCTGTGTTGGATCCAGATACACTGCACTATGCATCAAACCTTTCCAAGCTCGCTTTGACGCTCGCGGTTCACCCTCAAGGTTTAAAACGAATCTCCTCACTCTTTAAGATTGGGCAGCAAGTGGCGAGTGCTGCTGATTCGATGCGATATCCTGGAACCAGCATGTGCCGGAAGGCCAGTTTCCACCTTCACCGAAGAAGAGATCGATCCTTAGCTGATCCACGTGCAAGAAGCTTGAATCTGCGGGATCGGTGACCGCAAGTGTTCCACACTGTGCAAGAACTGTAGTGACCTGCGTGCACCGTCCTGCCAAGCAGGAATACCTGGCTCCCAGGCCACGAACCCCTGAAACAGAGTCAACATCCCTGGGCATGATGTACCTGCAGAACTCTTCTGGACCTTCCCATAGCTGCCCGCTTCCTGTGCCAGCTTAGCCAAGCTTAGCCAATTGCTCCCAAGGCAGCCGAGAAAGTCGGCCAATGCAAAGGAGCACCGTGAGGGTTGATAAGGCTCATTTTAAGGCCAAATTCGGGTTACTATAGGGCTTAATAAGGGTTATTTTAAGGGTTGCCATCAGGGTTGCTACAAAACTTGAAACATCCATACACATTGAGAAGCTCAGTTACTTGGACTGCAAGCCGACCCCATCAAAACAAGGGAGACGTGGCTTCCTCCCATCCAAGGGTCGACTCGCCCTTCTTGAGGCCCATGCACAGGGTCGTCAGATCTGGGACCTTTTCGGATCACGTCAGCACTCTCAAATGCAGCGATCCAACGTGTGAAACTGTGGTGGTTCACGCTTCGACCTCTGCACATTGCAACGTCAACAACAAGCGCTCTGCAGGGGTGACATGCTGGGGCTGTCTTCGTGTGTGTTTAGGTTACAAAATGGTCTTTCTTGGCCAAAGTGCACCACTTCCATACTGGTCGTTCCCAGTTCCCTGCAGCAGGACATGGTCACAGCCCTTTGCATTGCCGTGTGCTGTAGGATGAGTAACTTTTTTGCAGCCTACAGATTCTGTAAAGATACGGGCTACATCAGACTTAGCAGTTAGCAGCAAGCAAAGCTTCGTTTTCAAGACATGCACTCTTACTACAAGACCGTCGGTTGCCGCCGAGCAGGCAGCCTCGGAGCAATCCACAGGTGAATTGCGGACGCTTTGGGTCAACGCCGCATCCAGATAGACCGTGCCTTGCAGCAAAGTGCAGAACGGTATCCACTTGCGACATCTTGTAAGATACACACATACACACGTTCTGGACATCTGCTGTATGAAATGCCCTGCATCCACAAGCCTCCATTGCGGATGGGGCACTCAGCGCATCTTGCGGACCACGGCAGAACACCACGCCATCAGACCACTCCTTGTTGACGATGCGCATCGTCAAAGATGCCTGAAGTGCAAGAAGACATGTGAGCGTTCGAACCCAGAAGGCTGGCCGCTCTTCTTGCATCTCGGAGGCGGCGGTGTCGGGTGGAGGAGAAGGGGCAGGAGCTGGAGCTGGAGGAGCTGGCGGGCTTGGTGCCTGAGGCTGAGGCGAAGGCATGATGCTGCAAGGACCCTTAAATATTAAAGGATCCCTAAAAGTGAACGCCTCCCTGCCCAGAGTTCCAGCAGAGATGCCGGGGCTGGGGCCGGGGTGTCACCTGACACGCAGTCCTCCACTTTCACCGGGTCGCCGCCTCAACTCCGAGCGACTGCTCTTGGCTCCCAGAACTCGGCGCGAGAGCTTCGGATTAGGCTGTGAAGCTTGCACTGGCCAAGTCGCAACCAGTGAAGTCCGGAGAAGCAGATGGGCAAATGACCGAGGGACCCCCGGGTTGAACTGGGGGGCAGCATTGGTTTCCAGCCTCGCGCTGCGCTGCGTGTCGTACTTCTGGCTCTTGCTTGCTTGCTTCAAGCCATGGAGAGAAGGATAATCTCTGTCTCTTTCACTCTCTTCTTCGATGGAGGGTCGACGACAGTCTCCCCCCTTTCAGTCTCTCTGTCTCTGTCTGTCTCTGTCTCTGTCTCTCTTGTGACTTTACTTCTGTGCCAGCGAAGCGACGCAGCTGACATCGCTTCCTGGGCAAGTCACCTGAGTTGCAAAGGACCTCCTACCTCCGGCATTTTGAGACAGATCACATGTTGTCTGCCGTAAGGCCAAGAGGCGTGGGCACCGACTACACAGCCCTGAGGGACAGGCACGGCGATTGACATCTGCGGTAGGCATTTTGCACATCGAGACTTTATGGCTTCTCACGGTCGGCGAGCCTTGGAGAGATGCCGCCCCTTGTGCACTGTCTGCAGCAAGGAATTTGGATCGCAGGAGCCTTCTCAGCTTGGAAGAAAGGGGCGTGAAGGCATCGGCACTTCGGAGCTTCATCGTGCAGCTCAGCTACCATCGGCACCACAAGTTGCGTTCTCCACTCCCTGCGCGAAGGTCAGACTGCAGAGGGTCAGCCAAGTCCTAAGGCAGGGCGTGCAAAGACTGTGCTTTAAGTTTGCAGCTGCAGTTTCAATGAGCGCGCATTTTGCAACTTGTAGTCCGAGGCATGGACCGTCGAGAGAAGGCCATGCTTTGCAAGGTCTCCTTGCAAACGAAATGCTGAGTGCCAAGGTGCGTGAACCTTCTACCGACAGAGCCGGGGAATCGAAGAATGCGGTACGTGTCCAAGGGGTTGACGGAAATGATCAACATCTCAAGCACTTAACCGACCAAGCAATGCTGCATGTCCGGCCTGAAGATTCCAAAGACTGTCTACACGTTATGGTAAGCGACTTTGAGCATCATGAAGGCTGCGCGATTGCGGCAAGCACAGTGTCGACTGACTCAGCACTGCAAGCAACCATGTTGACCTCTCCCCGAATGATTTGCTTCCCACTCGATGATCAGTAGCTCAGTAGCTTCTAGCTGTGACGTTTAGCTGCACGGTGCTGATTTCCCAGGGCGTCTAGTACTTTCGGAGCGCCTCTGCCCGCTGTTGGATAGTCGCCTGCCATTCGCTCTCTGTGCTCTGGGCAAAACCAGCTTGGTGAGAGCTGGCCTGATGCTCTTGTGACACAATCTCATCTCGTGCAGCTTGTAGCACCTGACACGAAGTCATGCTGCGCACAGTCATAAGCCTGAGTGAAGCCCATTCACAGCTCTGCCGTCTATCTCATCTGTCAGTCTGGAACTAGAGGATCTCGACAAGATCATGGCCTCCAGCTGTGCGCGCAGGCCCAAACTTTGAGCACGGGCAGCAGAAACTTCCTCAAAGAAGGCTTATCGCACACGCAACGAGTCAGCTCCCTGACACTTCACTCTCACAACCAAGGAAGGGACGGCTTCCATGTCCGCCAAATTTGCAGAAGACTCTCGCAGCGATGTCTCCAAGCTGCTGCCTCAGAATGCAATGCATTTTGCAGGGCCAAGCTTAGCCTTCGAGGTCTAGGGAGTGTGGCGCGGAGACCAGAAACTTGACAGTTTGCACGTCATGTGAAAGCCATGCTAAAAATACGCTTCGGAAGCTCTGGCAACACATGTTCACATCGGGCAGGAACGCAGATGCGCAGCCGAGACAGCTTCAGGCCCGGACGGCGCGAACCCAGCGTCTCCACCTCTGCCGCAAACTCCTCAGCCAAGCGTTTCTCTCAGTCAAAACATTCAGCCTCGAATTGGCATCATGCACAAAAGCGAACGATCACGGTGGACTCTTCGACGGTCTGTGTCCGGTGTCGTCACTTCAGGGGACCTGAACGAGGAGGTGTTGCTGCTGCTGCGATTGCGGAAGGACGGCGAGACTGTTCCTGCAAGTCGAAAACAAGTTTTCGGGTTTAGGCTAAGTGCTTCGATTTAGCATCCACACGCATTGGCCGCTACAGGTAGATTCTTCGATGCTTTTGTGAACGAGTTGATTGCCCTGCCAGAGGCGGTCCACCACCTCAACGTGGTGGCGGGGTGAACCCTCCTGACTCAACTAGCCTGGCTTTTGGTCATGCCTTTATGTGTTATATGGGAGGGGCCAACGGTTCGCCGCCCCGGGTAATGCTTCGTGAACTTCCGGGCCCGTAGAACGGGCAACGTCCTGAAGGGACGGCAGTGCTATTTTTTTACGAGACTTGTAGGCTGGCTGTCTGCAGCTCCTGGGTTGACTAGCCGCCACGCAGCAGCAGAAGAACTAGAAGTAGAAGTGGTGGTGGTGGTGGTGGTGGTGGCGGTAGCGGTATGGCAGTGACTCGTCGTCTTAGTACATGTTGTTCTGCTGATCTTTGTGCGATGACTCTGACATGCAATGATGCCTGTGCGCGAACCCAGTACCCCGTTGAGGTTTCAGGGTGTGCAGTGCCGGTGCCGGGCCAGCGAAGCTGTTTTACGGCTAGCAATGTGAGGCACCGGAGAGTAGACGACACTGGTCGCGACTGGCGAGCTAGGAGACTGTATCTCGCCACTATAGTCTTAGCTGTACTTCTTTTGCCCCCTTGCTTCTCGCAGTACGCACGAAAGTCGGGCATGAACTGATGTTGTCACTGTCACACAGATCTTCAGGTTCGGGCCATTTCCTCGGCACGCATCCGCGCCTGGACAGGAAACGCTGAACCCACCGCCACCCTCTGCGCGAACTTGGCATGTGTTTTCCTCCTACTTGTATATGTTGGGCTTTATCAAGTACTGCACCCATAAGCCCCACCCCACAATCTGCACGCCCAAACCCTAACCCTGCACGGACCATTGAATGGACGCCGCCCCCCGTTGTTGTGCTTCAGTTGCCTGGAACTCGGAGAGCTCCGACTCGGCTGCCTGGCAGCCTTCCAAAGGAGCAAAGGAAGGCTCTGGGGTGCCCTTTTCCTTTTGGAACCTTCACGTTTCGCAGTTCAGGATGCCTTTGACAAACCCCGGGCTCTAGAGTCTCCAGAAACATGTAACCCCTTTTCACCCCTTTAAGACTTGTTGTGCAGCGTGATGTGTGGGCGTGTTGGTGCAAGTTTGGTTGGGGCCACTTCAGCTTCAAGCTTGCGAAGTGTTAAGGTAAGCCTCTTCAGCAGGTGGTGATTCCTGTGTCTCCCCCTCTCACGTGCTCACTACACCCAGATTCACCCATATAAGCTTGTTGAGAATTTCATGGCTGCTTCCTAGACACATCCTGCACTTTACTCTGCATGTAAGGTTGGATAGTGGTGTTGCGTAAAGAAGAATTCTTGTAGCTGTGTAAAAGCAGTGCTCTGTTTTCTTGCCGCAAACAGTTAAACTCAACTCCATGTAAGCAGCTTCGAAGCTGCTCCGGCCTTGCTGCTCGGAGGCGATGCCTGAGACCCGAGAGCAGTTGCAAGGTCTGCTTCGCTGACCGGAGGTCACGGCTACGTGGCATCATCTCATGCATAAGATGAGAAAAAGTTAGGGCAGGGGTCGTGAGCGAAGACTCTATCAACAGCTTCTCAAACCAGATCGAATCATCCAAGACACGGCTGCGAGTGGCCTCGAGCTCTTTCTGTATTGCCTGCAGGGAAGCGACCGTTGCGCAGCTCCGTCGCAATGAACGCAGTTGGCGTCGGCCGGGGCAACAGTACAAACATCACAGCTGTCTGAGCACCGAAGGTGGATTCCGTCTCATGTCAGGACGGCTGCGCATCACGCGTGCGTTCAAGCCGAGGTCAGTGCATCATTGGCAACGGAAAGGGCGTCAAACTCCACTCGCGCTTCGGCCTTAACTTGGTCTGGCAAAGTAAAAGTAAACATATGCAAACAAATACCACGAAGAATCATCATCGTAATCATAACAATAGATAATGAAATATCTCTGGAAGAGTAAATGACGCAGTGAAGTGTTCCACTGCTCACGAGGAAGATCTAACAGAAATGTTTACCGAACCGGCTATTGAGGCCGAGCAGCAGAGTCGGTACTATTTTTGAATGAAGCAGTTAGGAAACTGAACTGAAAACTTGAACTTTCCAACACGCATCGCTACATATCGCAGTGTTCCTTCGAATGCATCCTCTGACTTGCTGTGACACCCTTACCCCGAGTCCTGCCAAGGCTGTCTTCGGGAGCCGATTTGATCAATCAACCAATAGCTAGTGCTGGGCAGTGCCAATCAACCTCGAATGATGCAACCTCAGCAGACTAGTGAGAGCAGGCAACCTTGGGCCTCTGCATAATCCCGCTCGTTAGCACGTACTCGCTCACTCCTCGAGGCTCAATGCATGCTCTGAGAAACGTGTCTGTCCATACCACAAACATGCCACCAAGTGTCCTGGCAGAGAGGATAACATCAAGCTCTGCAATCTTGTCCTGGGCCTGACTTGCAATGAAAGTCTCAGGCCCCCATCATGAGCATGCTTGCACAGACCATCGCGAAGCACAACGCTGTGGCCTCTCGAAGTTGTTTTCGAAGCAGCTCGGCTTCGCCTGCCGAAATGCACTGTCTCCGCTCGCTCCAGGCCACGCTGCAGCACGCACATCACTCATTTTAACCCCACATGCTTTCTTTGAGTCCCCGGGCCGAAAGGCTGATCTTGTCCAGCTTCTTGTGCAGCTATCCGCTTGCGCTGCCACTCCTGGGAAGTGAGGACCAGATGCAGCCGATCCGATGCTGTCGGGGAAGCTGAGGTTGGCGCCAAGTCCTCCGTACAACGGCGCAGGGCGGCCTTGGCAGTTGAACTTCCCCGTTTTTTTAGAAATCCAACTTCACCTCGTGCTCACGGATGCATGCAGGCTTTCTCCCCAGCCTCTGCGGTGGCTCGGCGCTGCTGGGCCTTGGAGGGCATGTCCCGACATGGATACAGCCGGCAAGTTCCCCCGACATCCTTTGCTACATCCTTGCTGTTGCTCCTGTGCTTTGGGAACTCGGTATGAGAGTCCCATGGCAGCTTGCTCATCACGAGGCCCTAGCAGCACACCGCGCAAGCTCCGTGGCCTGCTTTGTTTTGCACTGGGTGCGCGGAATCATGCACAAGCGAAGGAACCATTGTACTTACACTATAGTTACCACGACGTGGCCGCTGTTTTGCCGGGCCTCGTGATAAAACGAACACATGGACATCCAGAGACACAAATTGACAAACAGACAAAGAGACACAAACACACACACACACAAACACAGACACATACACACTTGTGCATGAATACACACACAGACACTTGAACACTTCCTCTCAGGAACGGCTAGAAGTTGGTTGCATGCCTATCGCCTTCCCGCTGACACTCAAACAAACATGCAAGTACACAGATGGGCGTCCCAATCTGTTTCACGGAATATCCACAGCTGTCTTCGCTGGCAGCAGAACTGTGGGCTCTTTGCTGCCCTTGCGAATGTAAAGAATCCCTTGGTAAACAGGACTTCGCACACACAGATAGTCCTGCTAAGGAGTATCTAGAAAGAATCTTACATCAACTAGTAACTAGGCCAGGCGTCATCATAATGGTTCGCAGGTCAAAGCCGCAGCCCGTCGTGATGCTCGGAGATTCTCTCGTCGTCCGGGCCCGCTCCGCATGTTGAGGCGTGGGTCCCGTCCTCCTGTCGTCGTCTTGTTTGTGTGGTCGTCCGGCGTAATTAAAGGCCCCGCCCTGCATTTTGAGGCTTGGGTCCTGTCCTCCTATCGTCGTCTTTGGTTTGTGTCGTCGTCCGGGGTATACGTCCCACCCCACATGTTGAGGGTTGGGTCCTGCCCTCCTGTCGTCGTCTTGGGCCCACCATGACGGCTCACAGGTCCAAGCCGCAGCCTCGTCATGATGCCCGCAAAAGTTGTTAAACCAGGAGAAGACTTGCTGATGCAATGCTGGATTGCAAGCAATTATGAACCAAGAAAAGTTGGAGCAGGCAGCAAGATTTGGCAGGCAAAAGTGATCTTCGTTTCATCAAGCTTCTACGCCCGGCCCTTTGAGAGAATGCCGGTCGGGAACACACTTGGACACTCCCTCTCAAAAACAACTAGAGGTTAGTTACATGCCCATCGCCTTCCAGCTGCAGACATAAGTAAAAATTCAGGTACACAAATTGGCGTCCCAATCTGCTTCACAGAGTAATTAGCATTGGCAGCAGAACTGTGGACTCCCTGCTGCCCCCCGCGAATGTACAAAATCACACACACACACAGACAGACAGAGAGATATATATATATATATATATATATGTGTACACGCTTGCGCACAGACACACAGAGAGACAGGGGCCGGTCCTGCAACCGCTGCTGCAGGTCGTCACGCTCCTTGGAAGCTGCTGGCACGTGTCCGATGCTTTTCAAACATGGAAGAATGCGCCTTTCGTGTTAATTCGTTATAACAGGAGGAACTTTACAAGATTCATCTTCACTGACACGAGGAACTGCTGTCGAACGACTGCGATATCACACTGCCTCTATTGCCTCTCACGACCTCTTCATGGTCCATTGAAGCAAGGCTCTTACTAGAAGGAGGCTAGAAGGCTAGAAGCCTACGTTTTCAACAAAACGAACGCCCAAATGCAGATTCCAACAGCAACCTGTGATGCATCCCAGTCTCGCGCAGCAGTGAAGCAAGTGCTGCAGCACCACGTGGGGAACTCAGACCACTGGCACCTCCGTGAAGCTTGATCGAGTATGCTCCGAAAGGCAGGTGAAGCAGCACTTGCCTGGGTCCGAACGCATGTGACCATACCTGAGCATGTCTGCAGTGCTTTCATGCACAGTCCTCTTGTGGCGATGGACGCTGGTCCAACACCTGGAAGCGATTTGCCCTCTGAGTCGTAGACGGCCTTGGCGCCTCTGAGTTCTCCCGCGAGCGTCGAAGACTCGCCTGTAAGGACACGGCTAAGTCTGGATATTCAAGAACCCGGGAAGAGACAGAGTTAGAGTCCCTCGATGCCAGCTACCGGCTACCGGCACTTGTCACGAAGACCGGCTCTCCGTTTACACATGCGATCAAGCAGGGTCAGTGTTGCAGAAAAGTGCTTCGCATGGCTCGGGATGCTGAGCTGACCTCAATACCATGAATCATGATCACTTTACCGATGTCGGGGACGTACAAGCTCTTGATGGACGATTGTCACCATGCTTCCCAACATCCCAAACTTCAAAGCTGCCGAGTAATCTGATAGTTCGTCCTGTACATTTGGAAGACGTCGGCTCTGATTTGCAGGGCCCAAGACGCACGTCCAAGTAGCGGAGCTACCACAAAGCATTTTGGTGTTCAACGAAGGCAGTCTACGAAAGACAGCCAATTCTCTACGGCGGTGCGTGAGGCGATACATGCAATCTCACCGCCTAATACTAGTATATTCCTCAGAAATTCGTTTGCAACATGTTTGCCGATCAGTTGGCGACTGGAACAGCAAAAAAAGGCTTCATTCCCCCGGAGGGCGTGTCTTCAGCTATCGTCCTTCTGCCCGGTGTCATGTGAGTCCTGTGCTTCAGAAGCATGGTCAAACTGTGTGACAACTCCATATCACATTGCTACGCATCTCATGTTTGCTAGAAGCAGGTCAAAGCTCCTCCAGCCAACTGGCACAAACCACAGTTCGGTTCTGCCAACCCAGGGGTGACAAGATTCTCTGGCTTCGCACAGTCAGGGATGCGAAGCCCAAGGCTTCCAGTGATCGCTTCAAGCCCTGATTCCAGAAAGCCGTCCAGGTCTCAGGGTGCAGGTAGGTCTTCGAAGCTGAGGAATGGCCGATGCGGGCTCGGTCCATGCAGTGCTGCTTGAAGTCCTGCTGCGTCACCATGACCCATGTCCGACCTGCCGTGTTCCTGCAACGAGTGTGGCCCATGCAAAACGAACAAAGGCACGCCAGGTGCCCCGAGCTCAGCTTGTGTAAATGAAACAGGATATTTTTGAGCAGCGGCAATGGCTGCAGTTTGTGTTGCAGCGTCAAGGTCAACGGAAGCAGCTGAACACATCATCGCCGAAGTGCTCTCGCTCGGCCTCAGCAGATGCGCCTGCCAAAATGATCCAAAATGCAGGTTGTCAAGATGTCTCATCTGGATCGCTCAAATCGCTCAAACACAAGAGGGCTGGGCCTCCTTGCGAGTTTGCTGCGACGGATGCGTCGGGCAGAAAACCTTCGGACTTCTGTCAGGCAGCGCAGCTTGCAGTGAAAAGCTTCGACACTGTTTCGCCAAGAGGCTGTTCAGTTGTCCTAGATGCTGGTGCAACTGGCCGTTGGTCTGGAGCAACGAGGAGATCTCATGCCTCGTCGGAACTGCATCTGATGACATGTCGCCAGGTGAAACTCTGGGCAGCCAGCCGCAAAGAAGCGATCTCTGCGCGATTCCGCTCAGCGTTTGTGACCATCAGAAACACCTTCGCATGAGATACAACTATCGGCCATATTCTTTTTATCTAATCTAATGTGTGTATGTATATATACACACAAGAACATACACATATACACGCTTATCACTAAATCAGAATAACTCGCACAGCCGTGCCGCTGAGAGCCTAGACATGACCCGGCCCGACCCTGTCTCGGATGATCGGAGTGGTCAGTGCATCGCGCCTTGACCGGAGCTGCCTTCCCCAATGGCAAGCGTTCAGCAGCATGCTGTGGCCTGTTGCGTTGTTCATGTCCGCTGCGAAACAAGCATCGCTGTCCACATCAGCTAATGCAGGCTGCCAGTACGACAGTGCAGCAAAGTATGCTATGACAAATCCTGATGACGGCCAGTCATATTGGATCCATTCCATGTCAGGCTCGCCTTTGAGCACCGAGAGCACTCTTCAAGGCGCTCCCATGGCCGATTGAAGGTGTGCTCGGATGCTCTGCGAGCCACGTTCTCTGCTGTAGTGGAATCAAGTCCTCACAATGTAGCTGTATATGCAGGTATGCTGGCGAGCTGGAAATTGCAAATTCGACGGTCTGGTAAGCACCATGATCTAGCACGCAACCGCTCCAAAGGCTGTATAGTCAGGCCCTTTGTGCTCTCCGGTGAATTACGTGCAAAAGCTGCAAGTGGCACGATGAAGTTCCAACCGAGATCTGCTGGGTACAATACACAGCACTGGCAGCAGTCACTCGCGTAAGCTGCAAAGATGCTCCACGTGGTGGTGGTGGTGGTGGTGGTGGTGGTGGTGGTGGTGGTGGTGGTGACGGTGGCCGCGGTGGCCTTGGCGACCGTGGCGGCCGTGGTGGTGGGGCTCTGCCAAGGTGTTGAAAGAGGCTGAGGCGCCGAGGAGCCAAGGCTGTTGGGGTGTTGAATGCGATGTTTTGTCTGAGCTCGCGTACAGCCGTCCGACACTAGTGCAGGAGTGTTCTACACATCCTGTATGCACAAAGATCTCTGCAAAATGAAGACAGGGTCTGAAAACCCTCCATCCTGTACGCAACAAGATCTCTGCATCATAAAGACAGGGTTTTAAAATCGTCCAACGTTTGTTGTGTTGAACTCGTGGACGTCAAGTTATTTTTCTTGCAAGGTCTAGAAAGTCAGGGGACAGCATTGGCAGTCACGTCCACCTTTACTCGTCATGCTGACAGATGATCTTGAAACACATTCAGAATATTCAGACTCCAGAACTGCGCTTCTGAGGGAAAAAATGGTCCTATGATCGTCACACCAAGGAAAGATCAAGACAACGCAACATACCGTAGCAGAGTAAGGTCACATGCGGTCCTAGAGTCCTAGAGTTCGATACCCTTACAATAATGGGAGCACGAGGCCTGTACACAAGCACAGTCTCAGCTTGAAAGAAGGGCCCTCACATGCCTCAGCCCCAGATGGCCAGGGCGGCCAGAAAGCGACCCCATTGTTGCGTCAGCTGCTCTCGATGGTCTTCGGGCATCGTCTGGAATCGAAAAACCAGGAACAAAGCACTGCTCATCATGAGGGATCGGACACGCGAAAACCAAAAGCGCGTAAGCTTGGCACCCGCAACGAAGATTCCGGCATCACTGCTCTCCATGTAGCTAACCAACAAGCGATGTTCAGCCCAGCGGTCTGCAGAAAGGCTCCCCTGCATGCTGTTGATGAAGATAGCTGCCCTCTGGCACTTTTCACTTACCTCCACCCCGCTCCTGATCAAGTAGACCATGAGGAAGAAGCTTGCGATGCTGCTGAACAGCTGTGGTAGCAACCAGTCCGGACCTGTGGACAGTGCACCTGAGGGATCCTCCCGCACTAGCTGTCTTGGGCTTAGGCCCTGAACCCCTGAAGCCTAAACTTACATAATGCGAAAAAAAACTTCGCAAGGGACCCCCACTGAGATTTTGACACCGACGCGCCTGGGAGGAAGACTTCCACCATGGGCGAGAAAGCTCCCAGTACCAGGGTTCCACCCATGACGACATACCTGAAGTCCCAGAACGCCGAGGGTCAGGGCTCTGGAGTTTAGGGTTTAAGCAAGCTTTGAAGTGTGGCCTACCAGCAGTTTACGAGTCAGGGTCTAGACAATCCTGAAACCTGGGTTCCTCAACCCACGCCCGCAACCATGGCCTCTGACCAAACCTACTGTGCTTTCGTTCGTTCTTGCAAGCCCAAGCTGCAACGCATCACCCTCTTGCGTGACCTGCCCAGCGAAAGCAGTGACACAAGCCCAGCGATCCGCTGCCTCACCGAAACTGCCCGGACACCTTACGCAACTCCGGCAAAAGCTGTCCACCATGTCTTTCAGCTGCTTGTTTAGGTGCAAGAGCCAAAGCGACCATGCTGCACGGTAGAGGCGTTGAAAGCAGGGAAGAAGGTAAGCTTGCCAGGTCGGATCGATGCTGGCCATGGACAGAAGCCGAAGCTGCGCTGCATGGCACATGAACCAGCTCACAAGGCACATCACGATCACCACCACATCGCACCTGGTGGTCGCACTGCCCCGAGACTCCATGCGTTTTTTTTGCCACTGCATTCAACTGATGGAACCTAGCGCTGCAACTTGTACGGAGCAAGAGGGCAATGGTGGCTGTAGACTCAACCACATGCACCAGACTGGCACCCAGCCTCCACCCCGTGTTGCCACTGCTGACGGCCGTGTAGACGCAACTTGCCCACGTCGCTGTACACACCATCACTGCCCCACATCTCACAAGCCTTTGCCAACCGCGCGTAGCTTGGACGATGCCGATCGACATGGACATGGCTGCACAGAAAAAGGCAATGGCGAACCGGCAGCAGTCGTCGGGTGAAAACCACGGATGCTCGTTTTCCGAAGTGGCCAGGATCTTCGAAGACATCCTCGAAAGGACCTCTTTCTGCACCACACTCTGCAAGGACTTCATGCTGCCGCCACGCTCCATGACAGGGGCGCGAGAGCAATCTGTTGGAGCCCGAGGTTGCACACATCCCTCCGGCACGATGCGGTCGAGGCGGTCGGCAAGATGAGTCGGCGATTCTTCGACAAAGTCCTGGCCCAAAGCCTGTTCATCATGTTGCTGTTGCAGCTCCTCCAATGAGGCATGGTCTCTGATAATTTCATAACAGCTTCGTGAAGACTGGTCTCTTGGAACAGCAGCTTGGCTTGCCTCCTCCTCTGACTCTGCTGGACTTGGCATGCTCGAGCTGCGCGTAGCAACAACAGCTGCAAGGATGCTGGGCACCTAATCTGGGGCCTGCCTAGGTTCGGACTTCCTCACTGAAGGCCTGAACGGCAAAGCATGCGGGAGCTTCAGAAAAGAAAGGGAATAATGCGTAAAAAAAACTAGAAATAGTAGGATCCATAGGACCCGTGGGAACGCATGTAATTCTACTCCTCGTCTACCTCATGGTTGGTGATGGCAACGGTGATCTTGACAAGGATGGCGAAGATGATGATATGTCTATGACGATAAGGATGTATGATGAAAACCATCACCATCATCATCATCATCATGCAGAGTTTTCGCGACTTACATAGGTTCTGCGTCAGCATTCGCTCCGAGGTCGAGGTCGCCATCAACGGCATGATAGACACCCGTCCACCCATCCTGCTGCTCTTCCTCCTCCTCAGCATCATCACCGCAAATGCTTTACCTCGATTCCTTTATTCTTTGACAGTGAGAGTCTCGTCACAGAAGTTGGCACCCTTTTTGCTGCCATCGCGGTTCCTGACACGACCATCGTCCGGTACACAGCGGAGTAGCCTTGCGAACTTGTCCGTGTCGAGATGCAGGTACAGTGCCAGCCGAATGCATCCCACGAAGTTTGCAGTTGCTTGAGGACCCGGCTGAATGCCAATGTCTGCATGTGCCTGGGCTTCTCAGCACACCAGACAGATTCAAACGGCAGTTGTCGAGCATTGACTGCATGTCGGTTGCGGCTCCTGCTCTTGGACAGAACTAGCATCTGCACTGTTAGTGCTTGATGTCAATAGCAGGCATGGGCTCAATGCTGCCCAAGGTTCCCTGCGACCAGGTCCCGCCCGCCCTCGTAGGTTGCAGCCTGGTCCAGCGTGTGCTGTGGACAAGGCGAGTACCCAGCCATTGCAGCTTTGCGAAACTTTATCCCAGCTGCAAAGAAGCCCAATATCAAATCCGAGAAGGCATCGGCCGCTTTCCAGCCGCTCTTTCTTGCCCCACATTTTCGTGTCCCGTTCTGCAGTGTCACCTGGCACCTTCGCCATGCCTAGCTTTCGGGAGGCCCTGCACCTTACAATTTCAAAAGTGACCAATAGTATTCCTTAGGTTCTTTTTATAATTATACCATAAAGGAGCCCAGAACCCTCCTCTAAAAAGGCCTACAAGGCACCCACGCAAGAGCCCACACCTCCTGCTCCCTGAGCCATTCCTCCGAGAGGAGCTCCCTCCTTGGCTGGCATCTCCAACGACTTCGAAAGCCCTCAAAATATAATATAGTGCAATACAATGTAATATATGACACTACAGTATCGTACAGGATAAAATAATAGAACCCACTAAAATATTAGTATTATACTATATATAGTATAATAGTACCCCATAGTATACTACAATAGTTCACCATAGTATAGTATAACAGTACAACATAGCATACTACAATAGTACACCATAGTATAGTATAACACTACCACATAGTATACTATAACAGTACAACATATATAGTATAACAGTACAACATAGTATCATAGTATACTATAATGGCTTCCAGGAGGGTTGCGGAATCCGAGCTCCGAGCGCGGAAGGCGCTCGGTGCTCGAAGTCCGCGGCGTACAAGTCGGCACCCCAGAAGCCTTCGAAGCTCCCACAAGGGTCGGAAAATATAGTATAAGATATTATATATTATACTATAACGTAGCATAATGTGATATAATATAGTCTACTGTAAGATCATACTGTCTAGTATATAGTGTAGTGTAGACAGTATAGTACAATACAACCTATTCAGATGCCGCTTCGGTGCTCTATGCACGTGCTTTGATAGCCTCTGCCGCGCTCTGCATTGACTAAGCTTGTGGCCAGCATGGGAATGAAAGAGCAGGCTTTCCCTGGGCTCAGTATGCAGTGGACCGCAAGTGTTGTGCACACTTTCCTAAGCCACATCCAGCTCAACAGGAGCACTGTGACCGCCGCCGTCAGCCCTTGCTAGGAGCTCCGGTTGCACTCTGAGGCACCGACAGTGGATCCCGGCCTGGACACTGCGCTGCCGTGGATTTTTAGGAGGCTCGTCAAAATGACCACTACTGCACTCTGAGAGATGGGGCACAGAACGTCCCTGCACAATCTTGGAGCGGCACATTTGCGGACCTGTCGCACGGCCTTTCCGCCATGAACAACACGGGCGCGGTACGAAGTTTTGCAGCACGATTGCAGCGAGAGTTTGCATTGTAGGCGATGCTAAGGAATACTAGGGTACTAGGGATAATGTCGTTTTTGATGCCATGCCTCGCCCAGCACGCGCAGTGCTTCGGGCCGGCCGTCGGTCAAGTAAAGCTCCTCACGGCTCCACTGTTGCATACTTTTGCCCAGAGCCAAGAAGTCCATCCTTCCCATGCATCGCACTAGGGTACTTGCAGGATGCCACCTCTAGATGCAAGCAGACGCCGAGCGCCGCTATGAGCCAGCCTGCTGCCAACAGGCATAACTTCAAGCAGCAGGAAAACTCCGGAGGAGAACTCAACTTACTCCCTTTACAGCATGGAAAGTAATGGAAAGTCTCGCCTCCAGAGCTGACAGTAGGTGCATCTTTCCTGCCCGGGCCTCTTCTGCGAAGAAGCGCCTCGTAGAGCATCCATGACTTGAAGCCTTCTTTGCTGGCTGCTGCCTTGGTAGAAATCGGGTGCTTCCCCAAAATTCTCAGGGAACCTCACGCAGATGCAGAGCCACGGGAATACTGAGTCTCAACTCCACCCCTGCAGCTCTGCAGGAGCTCGCGCCCTTCTTCAGGAACTCTCGTTCTTTCCCGGACAAGCCTCAGGGGATCCACAGCGGCGCTGCGTGCGTCGCATCATGCGTCCCCAAAGAACAGCCTCCGCCGGGTCTGAGATGACAGGTTCAGCTGCTTTCCCGGCTTTCCCGGCTGATCCCGGCTGGGCAAAGCGAGCCTCTCTGCTGGTTGAAGTTGCCCGCCTGCTGCTCATGACAACGGTGTTTCGGCCATCGCCAGCTGCGGACCCATCCCCAAATCCCTATTCCGGTCCCGTGCGGCTGCCGCGATAGACGCACCCACACCCCCTCGCCTTGTGGCATTGGCCCCTCCAAGGGCTCGCTCCAGGAGGTTGGTATCCGGAGACCGCCCGGTGCCTGGTTGCCGCACGTTCACGCGTCCGCTGTGACCGACAGGACAGACCGTCAGCCAATTCCTGCTACGCAAAAAAGCCAGCGTCAGCAAAACAGCTTTCGGAGTTGCCTGCCTGCTTCGCGGACGCTCGGCAACAGCATCCGCTCCAGGCCTCTTTCAATGCAGACAGACAACATCTTGAGCGGGAGCTCTTTTCGCATGAGCAGAGCCTCGCAAGCAGTAGTGCGTGTCGTTCAGGAGCATTGCCTGTCGGTTGAGCTGTGCCAGTGACATGCCAACGCTGGGCACTGCTTGCACTGCCGCTCCCATCCGCTGCCTGTCTGACAAGCATCTCCGCTTCCAGAGGCCTCTTTGAAGGCAGCAGCAGCAAATTCTTCAGATGTCAAACGACCTAGCAGCTGAGCTTAGGACATTTCCAGCGCGGGATGTGAGACTACCTGAGAACAGACACTCAAGGACTACAAACGCAGCGCTGGTTCAACGACTTCTGTCAAGGGCTTGCGGCGGAAATTGGGTGGCACATGGGCTCCCCGTTGAACCCTAAGCTGCTGCGTGCTAGTGAACCATGAGTTGCTCATAGTTGCTCCGACTTGGAATCATCGCACAGTTCTCCCTGCCGGCTGCATCTTGCCCCCCACTGCCTCTCAAACTCTTCGGGGACGGGGCCATTTGAGGACGCGGAATGTACACATTCTTTCTTTAACCTTCAAGGTTTGGAGTGCTGCTTGGCATGCGGGCAGCAAGTAGGTCGCAGGTCAATGTATCACCGACTCACTCACCCACCACCCACCATCCGCACTTACGCTCTCGTATGCAAAGCGTCACTTCCAGGAGTAGCAGATGGATCAAGAAGAACAGATGCATCCAAGCTTGAAGCTTAAGTCTGCGACGATGGCGAGGCGGATCCAGTGCCTTCGAGTTGGGTCATGCCATGTCATGCCACGGTTTCAGTTATAAGTATTGTAAGCGGCACCAGGCAGGCGAAGCACGAACTCGGCCCGTGGCTCTAGAAACAACGGCGCAGCGAGCACCGCTGCACGGGCCACGTTAGCAGCCTTTGCATCGGATCTCGTGTCTAGTGCTTGCCCACCTGTATTCCCGCATAAGGTTCGTAAAAAGTTGTAGCTTCCCGAGGCATAATCATGCACGCCTTCGTATATCAAGCTGACTCGTTGCCTGCCACGACGGTGCTGCACACAATCACCGGAGCTACAATGGAGTTATCCACGTCGCGCAGAAATCCTTTGCCTGTCGCCCTCCGACTTTCTGCCTAGCCTGGGCCTGACCCCACACTGGCAGACTGTGTACAGTAGAGGTGCCTGGTTCGAGACTCATTGAGACACGACGGAGCGAGCGAGCTCGTCTAGGGGCTCGGCATCTCTGTAGAATTCATGCCTGGCGGGCATACGTCTTTGGAGCCTGCTGGCCTACTGCCTGGTCACGTACCAAGACCTGTGTCATCGCTGTTCATCAACAATCTGCCTGTATAGATGGCGCTGGAGAAAGCTGCAATGCTTCGACGATTTGGTGTTTTTGCTTCTCTCCACACGCGGTCTCATCTCATACCCTTGCCGCCCTTGCCAGCCCTGATCAAGGAGTGCACATAGCTCATGAAAAGACCTCGCCATCGAAAAGAACAGATCGGAACGTGACTGCAATAAAGGTACGCAGGGTTCGAGCTCACCTGAACTAGTTCGGTGCATCCAAGGAGCCACTGACGTTGGCAGTACCTCAACGGCGAAAGGTACTACCGTCACGGACTTGGCAAGAGCGGCCCTGCCTCCTTTGGGTTGGAAGTTGTTGACCACGAAGCGCTGGGTCTCTGCATCCTGAAGTGGAGTGAAGGTCATGACTCCGAGCAGTCGCACAGTAGAGCAACATTGCCCTGGCCTGTGTCTGGAGGAAGTCCAGGCAGCCCTGCGGAGATCAGATCTCCAGTCTCGATTCGCTTTCTTGGTTTGAGGATGTGGCTGATCGCTCTGCCTCTGTGCCTTCTCTTTGCCTCTGGAGTGCAGGTCTGTGACGTCGTGCCTTGCCTGATCAAGCTGCCAAGCCAGTGCGAAGTCCAACAGCTCCTGACGGCGCAAACGACTCAAGAGAAGCACGTTTCAATCAAGTCAAAAGGTCCAAAACTGCCATCAACTGCGTGAGGCTGGAACCAAGAACGAGGATCACAGCCAAACGATAAAGACATTTATGTAGAGCAAGCTGTGGCATGTGTAAGACCCAGCACAGTAGAATAGGCGTGTCAAGGCCAATGAGAGTTGAACTTGCTCGCGAAGAGTAAGATCACTCAAGTCATGAAGAAGACCAGGATCAGACATGTTCCAGCAATAATCGGCACGCAGCAGCCAGGCGGCTTGACCAAAGCAGTACCCGTTGTTTCAGAAGCTTACAGATGGTTCACTCCCTTGACTCTGGCTGTGGATGGGAAAGTAAACATTCCCGACTTCACCACCGAGCATATGTGCGACAAGCAGCACCGCAATCGCAACCAACCAAAATAACAACAGCAGCAACAGCATAAGCACCGGAGCATCAAAAACACGCTTGACGACAACAGCGACGAAGACGACAACATCAAGAAGAATAATAAGAATAATAAGAAGAAGAACGTGCATAACCAAAGCAGTACTGATAACGCAGATATGAACACCACCACCACCACCACCACC
>CAJNDV010026125.1:10129-32314 GCA_905221635.1 Symbiodinium sp. CCMP2456 | reverse complement strand
CAACAGCAACAGCAACAAGAACAAGAACAAAAAGGTCACGCCACTGTTGGTGGCCGTGGGCGTTTAAGCGGTTTTGAACCCACGCATGGCAGCGTTCGCACGGTGAGAGAAGTGTTTTGGGAGTGATTTGTTTTTCAGGATATCAACTGGTTCGAAAGTGGTATGTCGTTGAAAGTAACACGTCTGCAAGCGTTGTCAATGCTTTCATGTCTTCATGTGACGGATACGCTTGCTTGATTTTCGCTGTGTGTTTGGGTTTTTGTTTTGGGATCGTTGAGGCATGTGTCAAGGCACTACTCTCGGAGAAAGGACGAAATGCAGTTCAAGCTTTGCGGTTGCGCCTCGTTGAGAGACTAAGGTTGCGTGCTACTCTTGGGGTCCTCGTACGCCGGTTCGGTAGCTGAGACAGAAGCTGCGCCGGAAGCACACACAGCTTTCCATTATCAAAGTATATGGGGGTATCGAGTCACCATAGCTTGAATTCCATCTTGGACAGCATTGGTAGCGCACGGGCTAGGGACAATACTCAGCAGAATTATTTGTGTTTGTATGGCTTCTGTGTAAAGTTTGGCGAGAGCAGGAGCACAGGGGCCAGGGACAATACTCAAGAGGATTATTTGTGTATGTATGGCTCGTGTTCAAAGTTTGGGAAGATAAGTAGCACAGGGGCTAGGGACAATACTCAGCAGGAGGAAATGTATGGGTTCTAGGCAAGATTTATTTAAATTTAGGGACTCGTTCAAGATAGCTCAAACGTGCCTGCACCATCCCCACCGTTCAAGATAGCTCAAAAATGCTTGTAACCATCCCCACCCCCAACCCCGCCCAACGCCCCAGGACGAAGCTTTTCAGTAGCAAAAAAAGGCGTTGTACACGAGGCCGCTAATTGTAGCGTGAGAAAACAGCAACAGCAACAGCAACAACGACCACAACCAAAAAAACAATAACAACCAACACAAACAAAAAAGAGCAGACGCAGCAGCATCAGCACCACCAGCACCAGCCGCCACAACGACGACGACTACTACCAGAACGACAGTGACAACAGCAAACAGCAGACACGATGCTACCAAGACTAACCACCATGACAACAGCCGCACATAAGCACATCAACACCAGCTGCAACCAGCACCAACAATGACAACATCACAGAGACGAACTAAATGCACAAGCAGTATAAAGCTGTGGGTTCTCCCGTCAAACACGCACTTCCTTCGCCAAGGATCTGCTCAGTCTATAAGAGGCCAGTGTGCTTCAATCGAACGACTCTCAACTCTCGAGTCTCTCGAGCTGAAGCATGGGCTCCTCCTCTGAGACTGAGGTGACGAAAGCCCTCGGCACGCCGCGAGGGCCTTTGCCTGGTACTGTACTGCCGGGGCTCTCTCAGCTGACCGGCGAATCATGCTATATCCGAATGAACATTCGATCCGCGCGTCTGTGCAGCATCCGGTTTTAGATATAGACGTCTTCTGCGACACTACATACGGCTGATTTTCTTGTGCACTCTCGAGCCCCGGAACGTTGTAGCTACAACGGCGAAACCGTAGAGTCGAGCATTGATTCTGAAGACTGCCTTGGCCGCTGTTTGAGGGGCTTTGCCAAAGGATCAGGGTTTGGAAGAGGTCGGTGTGTACTAGACTAGCTTAGACCCTGAAGACAAAAGCGCACCCAGAAATAGCAACCAGGTCCGGAACGTGTGTTGAAGCATCTCTGTTGATAAGCAGTTTGCTGCCCGCCTTGTGCCTGAGGTGCTGGAGGCCTGCGCGCAATTACTCAGCTTAGTCACTGACGCAGGCATCTTCATGCGCAACGATCATGTCCAAATGTAATTCTATGGGTAGTCCTCTAAACTAGCATCCCTTTTAGGTCCCCACAATAGAATGGCACCCTTAAAACAGGACACTAAAAAGCACCCCTTATCTAGAGAACTACCTGTAGACATGTACACAGGCAGGCAGACGCCCTCAAGGTCTTCAATTCGCCTGTCGTAGGGCGCAGCTCTGACCGCGATGGGCTGAGTGCTTCTGGGCCAAGAGCCGAAGGCTCCTATGGGACCTTGGCCAACGAAGCGTTTCGCAACTTATGGTTGAGCCTGGCCCTTCCTAGCAACACCAACGCCCAAAAGAGGAGATTATGTTCGAGCTAGAGCTGGGCAGCTGGAGCCACAGAAGTTGCCTTAGCCTAAGTAACACCAACTCAATTGTGATCTGAGTTCGGAAGAGGCAGTCAAGAGGTGCTGTCAGAGATCTTGCAAGCAAGTGCAAAAATCCTCGTTACCTGGAACTCGTCCTTCTCGGGCTCCCGCTTAGTGCGCTGCCTTTGGCGCTTCCTTTGGCGCCGCCTTTGGCTCCGCCTTTGGAGCCCTTGGAGGCTGCTGCAACCTCGCCATCTCCCAATTTTTCTCCCACCGTGCTAGGAGCGACAGGACCTGCTGCATCTCTTGGTCCAAAGAACCGATCTCAAATAAGACATGAAGAGGCCCTGCGGGTTCTGCGTATCTTGCCGCGGCTGAAATCCAGCCATGACGGAGCGGGCCTCAGTGCACAGCCAGTCACAGCTACGCTGGCCCTTTCAGCCGCCCTCTTCTACCGTATTGGAAGCGTGAAGCGCTGGATCCAGAAACCATACCCATGACATTTCACGAGCTCCGGACAATATCTGGCGGCTGTGTTAGCAGCTGCCTGAAGCTACGAGACATCAAAATCATGCCTGATGCGCTATCCTTATAACAAGTTCCTGTCCCTTCGAAGTCTGGAGTAGTCTGTCTGTTCTAGGACAGCAGCGGAACACGAATGAAAGCGCGACACAAAGGTGAATTATTAATTGGCAAGGTTCCGGAAACATTCTTCGTCCAGGCCGAAGTGCTCCACGAAACTGCGCAGCAGGACCAAGTGCAAGCAGTCGAAGCTGGGCTACCAGTAGGCAATGTCTTGTGTATATTCATTATATCTTGGCAACGGTTCCCAGTCATTTGAATGATCCTGGTGCTGCTTCATCTGAGCCGTACAAATGTTTTTGCCCCGTCGTCGCCTCAGAGCATCGCTTTCCAGATCATTGGCAGACGGCGGTTGCATGGTGGGCGCCCCCTTCTGCACCGAGTGGACCGGTATGCCTCAGAAAGGCTCCAAGGCAAGAACAGGAGATCACTCACCATGTGCAGCTGGTCCTTGCTTCGGCCACGTTGCTCCGACCCCCGTCTGCCACAGATCTCAGGAAGCTGAAAAAGAGATTCCTGCACGGCGTATGAGGCTGGGCTTTCTGCCTGTCTAGACACGTTCACGCTTTCTGTTTACCCCAGTCCTCATGTTGCGAGTGTCGGGCCGTGGGCTGAAGTTCGCCATTACGTCCGCGACGACCTGCAAAAGTTTTCAGAATGACGTTGCAAAGGCTGCTGTGTCGAACCTAGCGAAGACTTCTGAAGGTCGCATACCTGCAGGTTCTTTGTCTGCTGGCTGTCTGAAGCATCGCATCATTTGCCAGTGTGAACCGCTACTACTGAGTAGAGACTACTCACCCTCGCAGATCTCCTGGCGTTCGCCGGCTCATCCGTGCTTCGTCCGAGCTTCATGCCGCATGCCGATCCAGCTCCCAAGCTTGGAACTGCTTGGAAGGCGGTCGCTTCTTAGGGGCTGCTGGCTGGTAACGTCTCATCCCATCTTGCAATATACGTTGAGACCGCCGACGACGCTGCCCCACGGGAATCTATCGAGTAGTGGATGGCGAACTTGCGGCCAGTCCTTGTGCTGGTAGTCGCACGGACAGCCCACGCCCCTCAAGTGAATGCGCAGGGTGCAGATGACCCGGGTGGTCGAGTCTGGAACTGAAAGCACTGGCTCCATGCACCGACGATCGAGACTGTTACAGCTCAACCATATCGGGCGTCTGCAGGAGCTCAGCCACTTCATCAAAGCCCTGTCGCTGTGCAATTTTCCAAGCAGGCCCTCCGTCGCCAAGTGCAGAAACGTCGGCACGCCATTTCAACAGCATCTGCACCATCGTCATGTCACCGTACTTTGCGGCGACATGCAACGCCTGATTGCCTTTGGAGTCTCGCTCGTGCACAGGTGCCTTGCGTTTCAGCAGCAGATCGGTCGTATTTCGGCATCCAGACAAAATCGCTGCATGAAGCGGGGTTCCCAACTCGCTTTTTTGTGAGACACCTGCTCCCTTGCTTAGCAGCAGTTGTAGCACCGACGCGTGGCCCTGACGCGCTGCAAGATGCACTGGCATCTCCATCTTTCGGCTTGCCGTGAGCTCTGAACGTGTGCCGAGAAGAAAGCGTACAAGCTGTAAATGCCCGCGCTCGGAAGCAGCGTGCAAGGGAGTGAGCCCATCGTGGTCCCTTGCTTCGATCGGTGCAGAGGGGTTCAGGTACAGCGACCGCAAGGTCTTCAACGCTTTTCGCTGTCCTCCTGCTGCTGCGTAATGTAGTGCCACACGACCCTCGGCATCCGCATGTACCAGCTCCGCTCCTGTGCTCCAAAAAACACAAAAAACGAGAGTTGAAGTCAAAGGAATACTGCAAATTGTTGCGACGGGACTGAATAAATTCTGCAGAGTTTCCCAGCTTCGAAAGAAGGTGCAGGACTGCGCTGTGACCGTTTTGAGCCGCATTTCTTAATGCGTTGCCGAGAACCATAGCAGTGTGGTTCTGCAACAAAGGTCCCCTCTGCTGGGCCAGCAGCTCTACCACTTCCGTGTGACCCAAGAAGGCAGCGATCTCCAGGGCGATGAATCCTTGACAGGCCGACCAGCTAAAAAAGGACTCGGGGTCAAGTGACACCGAAACGACGGGCTTTAATCCGATTTTGTCGAGAGAAGCACCTTACATCACCTTACTACAGCCTTGCGTCTGCTCACATCCTCACGGGGTGCTTCAACTGGAGTCTGTAGTGAAGGGAACCCATCCAATCTAACTTGGGCGTGAGATACATGGCAGACGCCTTTATTTGATGTTTACCGCGACAGAGAAAGCGTGAGCCCTTCCTGACCTTCCCAATGTAAAAAACCGAATGCGAGCAATTAGCTTCGAAAGAAGCTTCGGCATCAGCCTCCCAGTACCCGCAACTAACCCTGCAATTGTATGGATGCCTGGCTGTCAGTGCCAGTAACTCTGCAGTCCAGTCACCAACAGTTTCAGAATAAGCTTCTTCAGCAGCGAACCCCAGAGAGAGGAGTTTCTGCACCTAGGCGAGGGCGAGGAGATGACGCCAAGAGGCACCGTAGTTGCACAGAAGGCTACTTAAGTTCCGGCAGGCAGACCTTAGCCACATCTCCGCTCTCGGCTGCCGCATGAACTGGCGACGTGGTACCTCATGGCATTCAGCTTCTCTCTGAATGCCTTCAAAGATCTTGAAAGATCATACCATACGCTTGAACACAGATCGGCCCTGCTGCGACAGCCGGGAGAAGCAGGTTCTTGCGACTGAGGCACAATAGCCCACTGCATGACCTGCAATGCAGCAACGCTCCGAACCCCTAAACCCTAAACCCGCTCCCAGTCCAGGAAGCCGACAACACAAAGACCATGCAGCTGGTGTCAGGACAACCTTCAACAGTCAACTGGGTTCTTGTTAAGGGATTTAATTTAAGTTACCATAATAGGGATCTATAGTAAATAATATGGTTTCCTTATTATGGTAACTTAAATTAAACCCCTTAACAAGAACCCAGTCAAGGGCCGTGGCCTGTAGATTCATCCACAAAGTCGGCTGCATACTTCATGAGCCTCAGTGTCCCGGCAGACATTTTGGCCGAGGATTCGGATTCAAGCTCGCGGTGCAAGCCTCTGCGCTGTCGGCTGCTGAAGCCCCAGGGAACGCTGCAAGGCAGCTGCAAAGGACGCGCGTGTCGGGCGCCCCTTGCAAGCAAAGGCTCGTATGAGTGCTCAAGAGTACATGAGGACGTCTTGCCGAGTGTCCTCTCCTCTCTTGAGCATGGTCGTCACGGCCTGCGCATCCCCGAGGCTAGCAGCCATCACCTGAGCATGGTGATGGAAGACGTGGCACGAAAAACAGACTCACGTGCATGTGCTTCATGCTCTGCGTGAATGCGGCTTGGTTCAGTGAAGTCACAAGAGGCGGCCAGTCTGCGTTGCTGCCCTGTGACCCCAAACCCCACACGAAGCTGTCAATATTGCAGGTGGCATGGAAGGCATCGTCCGGGAAATACCTCGAACACGCGTGCAGATACACGCAAATTGAATTTCGAAATTCCAGAGCAGGTGGGGAGCAAGGACCGAAATGAGACGAGGCGCACCACCTCCCCAGGTTGCTGGATGCAGAACTGATACCCCGGAGGAGTGCTTGAGTCCATGTGTTGACACGGATTCCTCCGCGCGAACGTCGCAGGGACGTTTGCAGCAGGCTTCTCACTGATCCACCAAGCTTTGCGCCCACTCAGCAAGAGAAGCCAGGTCTCCTCATGTTTGTGCATACCTGGGCTCTTGTTGATAACTTTGAATCAAGATACAATATTACAAGGATGCATAGTGGCATGCAGTCCACAATGTACTAACTCAAAACAGCTAGGCTGCTTAAAGAGACCCGAGATACTGGTACCTGTGCCGTTGATACCCAGCGTAAAGATTGGAAATGCGAGGACCTCTTTCAGCAAGCTAGGCAGGGCCGGAAATCTGGAGCTCCAAACCGATCGACTCAAGCTTCCAGTGAAGCCGTGCTCGAATGCAAGCTCCTGTCCACCTTCAAGAGACTCGACGGTCTAGGAAACGTCCAGCTGAACTCAGGCTCGGCCTGTTGGCTGGTGGACATAGCGGTCTAGCGATCGCCACTCCTTCAAGCAGCCGTGCCTGTGCTGCTGCGCTCGCACATCTGATCTGTTGCAGGTGCAGCTGTCCTTCGTGAGACGAAAATTGGCTGCACTTTCGTCAATGCCGGTCTCCAGCTGCATGCGCATGTGCCCAAAGCTTCTCAACATGGTCTCCTGACGGCTGAGGGTCTGTGAGCAAGGCAGTCGGCATTGGAAGACGAGAAACGCAGCGCATGAAACTCTCCTGATCCGTATGGGCCAGCACACCGGAAACCTGGCAAGCCACAGCCCATCTCCACACAGGTGGTCTCTCATGAAGCAATCTGCGTCTGCCCATCCAACTGACTGAACTCTTCCTCTGCTGCGGCCAGGAAACATCTGGAATGGAGTGAAGGATCAGAGGCCTGTGCGGGCATGCGCAGTAGCGTGGCTTCGTGCAGCTCCACGGTATGACTCGCAAAACGGCAGCAAGCTCTAAGAGACTTGTGTAGGTAACAGACAATGCGTTGTCAGGCTGTGGCACGGGCACACAACCGAGCATCTTCAGCTATCAGACGGATGGACGTGCTACGAAAGCAAGGCTCAAAAAACAGCTTGCTTTGGCCACGCTCAGGCTTCGGAATGGCTTAGGATGTTTTGGAATTCGCCACGAACAAAGCAATTCGCTTCAGAAGACACCCCGCTCACCAGCATCCAAACTTACCCACGACCCGATAACCTGGAGTGCAGTAGGGCATCTGAAGCTTCGAAGCCTGGAGTTGCAAATCTATGTACAAGAGGCCACGGGCTTCTTGTGCAAGATCTACGCTTGAAAACCCTCCCTCTCTCGCCTCCGTTGGGCGCGAACTTCCTGAAAGTTGAGGCCTTCGAGCGAAACATCCACGCGCCGGAAGCTGCAGTCGCTGGCGGCCTCGATTCTGTTTGAGGCCGCAGCTCACCGAGAGATTCTACGAGGATGCGATGTTCCGACACGATTTTGCTGCAAACCGAGTGCTTCCCTGAGGCCTTCTGGGATAGTGCAGAGGCCCAGAGCAGCTGGCTCCATTGCATGCTACCAAACTGGCGGCTCGCGTTTGACGCATAGAGCCAAAGTCGCTACAGGACCATGCTCCTCGCATCTGGTGGCCAGCAGGCAGCAGGCACCCTGTGATCTCTGCGCAGATGCATGGGTGACCTGCGGGGGTTGCGCCAGTAGCTCCCCGACACATTCGTCATCCAAGCCCCAACTTGTGGCAAACCTGGGCACCGCTCGCGTGGACGATGAGGTCGGATGTACATTGTGAGGGCTCCATGGGAGCCCTAAACTCTAAACCCATAGCACAACAGATTGGACCTCTAGACTCCAGACCTCTCTCGGGGGCCTCCAGACTTCACTAGCAAGACAAGCTCATGATGATGTCTCGATATGTCCAACTTGCACACCCTCTGGAGGGCACCTCGAAAAGTCACTCATAAGACCAATCAGAAGTTTATCCATCACTCAGTCGATTTTTGTGTCCCTGGCACAGAGAAGTAATGCCTAAGCCGCCTATGCCGATCCGAGTGGCTTGACGGCCTCCTCCTGCAGCTGTGCTGCTGCATTTTGGGCCTAAGCGTCAGCGACCAATCACGACCAAATCTTCACAGCGCAGTCTGTCCAGTCGTAATGCGCCAAGCCACGATGCTTGGCATGGCCGGCATGGCATCTTGGCCTTTGCCTCGGCCCTTCGCGCTGCCTGGCGCGCCCTTCCACTGCGTGTGCATTGGGCCCTTTGAGCCCTTGCCCATGCTCCCTGATTGCTGAATGGAGCGCACGTAGCCCATCTCAGCTGCAGCTCGACATCGGGCTCGTGACACTATCTTCATCAGTCTTCCTTGCAAACTGGCGGCGAAAAGTCCGGAGAGGTTCTTTGTGTCAGGCTTGGGCTGGAAGCCATGCATGACTGTCTGCCTCCTCAGTTTGAGCTTCATTTCGCGAATCGCGGACAGTGCAGTACAGGCGACTGGACATGCCCAAATGCTCAGTCAAGCAACGCATCATAGTCCAGTTCGAGCAGCTTCAGAAAGCAGGCCTTTAAGCATCAGGAAGCGAAGACAATCTTGTGTGGAGCTGTCGAACGAACCATCGGACTCGGCATGTTCATTGAGTCGTGCTGTATGTTGCGGGACACTCATTCCCGTTTGCATCAGTGCCGAGCTTTCGGATGACTTACGCACTGCATGACAGGAGCCAGGGGGGATCACACTCGGGCATGCTTGGCCAGACAGAAACGCACAATTACTTCGTCCCATCCCAGCAGAGTATCGTCGTAAGTCGTTCAAAAACGTTCGAAGCTGAAAAGTCTTTTCAAACGTCTCAACATTTCCATGCCCCTCTTTCGTTGAAGGTGCCTCATCCAATCCTTGACCTTCGCACCACTGCTGGCAAAGACTGTCCATGGCCTGATGGACCCCGGCAGAGCAGCATGTCTTTTCTTAGTATATGACCACCCCTCAAGACAGCTGTGTTCGTTTCGGTTGTGCCGTCTGGTTATGGCGATGGTTCAGTTCAGTCGGCTTTCTTCAACGGCTTCAATTGCAAATGTGCTAACAGCAAGCATGTCGAGGGAGCCTTTTCTCAAGCACCTGCCAGAAGTCTACATCAAATTTGTCTCTTTACTGCGGCTGGGCTTCATGGCTGTATGCTTCAAGAAACTGCCGAGCCACACTACCGCCAGACCGACTGGCTCCCGCAGTGCATGGCGCAACTACTGTGGCACGATTTGTCACAGCCTTGAACATTGCACATTGATATGTTAAGCTTCGGTTTCGATATGTTTCGATGGAACGATGTGCTCCATGCGAGCTCGGCCCGTGCTCAGTGCTCTGCAACCTCCCTAGCCTTCTTCGAACTTCTCGAGCAAATGCTCCGTAGGACTGTGTCTGCAGGTGGCACAGCTCTCATAGAATGCAAGACGTCAGAGGTCACAAGCAAGGCATTCAGACCTGCGTGGAGCGAGCTCAAGAATCACTGTGAGGAAGCGGCTGCAAACGTAGCCCATCCTCCTGTACAGGAGAAGCGATGAAGCGTTAGGCCTAGGCCGTTCGGGTACTGATTTGTAGTATATCAATATAGCATACAACTACTGGTAACTATATAATACAAGTATAACTATGGCAAACTCCAAGTCCAAAATGTCAATGTGGCACCAGCGGCCTCCAGTCATTCAGGTTTTGGCATTGCCCCCTTTGCAAGGCTGTGCTGACCTCCAGAGGCGAACACGCGGTTTCACGATGCTCCACAGGTTTCCTGAACTTTCAATCGCTTCGATGATCGAGGCAACTGGCCTCCATCTGCGTGGACAGGAACACTGCACTGAAAAGATCGTCCTGGCTCAAGCCACTGGCTTCGACTAAGCTCCCTTGAGCTCCGTGTTATTCCACAAGCATGTGCTCAGGAGTGTCTGGGGGCAATGCCTCCTACCGTCAAACATGGCGGTGTCCTTTGTCCAAGTGACCGGATCTGATTGGTCCTAGCACGTTCTGCCGCACGTCTGTGAGACTTTCTTCTCAGTAATTATGTCAACATGTTCGGAAAGCAAACTGCCTCAGTCAAAGCTTGAAAGATTGCTGGCTGAAACGCTTGAGTTAAACTATGCATGAGAGAAGCCTACATCCCTTCAAAGGTCTCGGCGTCCTCCGGATTGCCACGAAGGCGATCCAAGCGAGGTCGTAGCAGCCGCATGAGTTGCTCGGACCCTCCATGGGACTCTCTGTCTGTCGCTTCTCAAGTGCACCGACCGTTCGAGCAGCTGTGCCGAGATACGCGTTCGGTATGCAGAAGGGAGCTATAGGTGGACAGCAGAATGAGCTTGCACAGCGAACGCTAATGCGACAAATCGTGTACGGCAGCGCGTGATACACTACCTCCCGTTTCAGGCATAGTCTGTCCCAGGAGCACAGTAGCCAGCAGCTGTCATAGGAACGCGACACGCAGCTGCATTCCCGCTTGCCTTCTTCGACCCTGGACTCTCCTTGCTCAAAGCCTCTGAGCGCGGAGTCCGTGCTAATCACCTGGAGCTCTAGGCTCACTGCGGGCTCATGCTTCTGACACACAGAGCCGGAAGCAACCCACGCAACCACTAAGAGCGAAACTGTGCAGTTGGCTCGCAAGGGCTGCACATCAAGGCGGTGATTCTTTTGATTCAGATGCTACGCGACCACACAGCCTTCCTGCCAAATGAGGAATTCCTTGCGGCTAAGCTCGGCTGTCACATAAGGCCTTATGGCCTTGTCAACTAGTACAAGCAGACAGTACATTTGCAAGCGATCTGACCCGTGTACCTTCCAGACGTTCATCAGTGCTGCCCTGTCCAAAAAGCTGTATTGGTAGGGCGCGAGCCCAAGTGACCTCGTTGCTGTACTTGGCGCCGCCAAGTGCAGTTTCAACTGCCTCGCAAGGCAAGACCCCTCATGTCTTCATTGTGTTGGGGCATGACATGCCCCTATTAGTAGCTGTATAGGTGTACCATTCTGTTCCGAACAAAAACCCTATTCCAATTGTCCATTTACGATGCATTCAGGCGATGCGACACTCACACTCTGAGTTGGGTCGAAGATGTCGTATCTTCGCATCACGGAACCTCAGAGGCTTCGTCGCCGCCGCCCTTGGCCTCGTCATGTGCAAAATCCAAGCATTCCGCTACAGGGATCTACAAAGGTTCAGGATTTAGACTTTAAGTGTTTAGGGCTTATAGTCTTTCTCTATCTCCCTGTTTAGGGTTACGGGCGAGGCGAGCTCAGGCGAGACATCTCCGAACAGCTGAAGACATGCCATTACCTTCCGTCCCCGCCAAGCCAATTGATGGCACACACTCAAAAATGCACTTCGAAGAATCTTTGTAGACAAACAAGTGTGTGTGACAATATGTATGTGTATGTATATGTATTATACAAACATATGCGCAAATATACATGATTGCCTACCATCTGCCTGCCTATCTACCTACCTCCCAGCTGGCTAGCTGGCTGGCTAGCTAGCTGTCTGTACGTGCGCACACACGAACCCTTTCGAAGGCTTCTCGTATCATTGGACACAGCCAAATACTATCTTTTGCTGTTGTGCCTGTAAACTGCATTGCTTTGCGTAGTAAAGAAACATGACATGATAGCGAAACCTACAAACATAACAACATCACCGATATCTGTTACAGTAGCGTTGCCCAGGCAGGCACCGTCACGTCTGCCATGGCTGCCAGAGGCGAGCAGTCGAAGAAGCCCAGGCTCCGAAACGTCCTTGCGCAGTCGAGTAACAACTCCGTATCTCTATGCAATTATGTATATGCATATATATATATATATATATATATGGGTGGTGGTCCCTTTTTGGGTCCTTATTATAATACGGCACCTATTATTTAGGGTACCCCAAAAGGGACCACAATTTTGACAACTACCCATGTATGTGTAAAGGTGTTTAAAGTACAAGCCTATGAAGATGTGCCTGTTCGTTCGCGTGTTGAAAACCCTAATAAACCCTAGACCCTAAACCCCTAAACCCAGAGAAAAGCAAAAGGAAGTATATAAAAATGATCGGATATTTCAAATGATAGTAGATATATATATATATATATATGTAGACATGTATCTGCATTTACATTTATATCGATACATAGTACATATGAACTGTATAAGACAATATGCACATACGGGCAAGCAAATCCACAAACAAATAAGTATCCATAGATGAGACTTTCCTGCATTTACACACCCAACCCAATTTGCCATAACCCGAGGCCAGTTAAGCCTGATCGAGCAGTTGCAAACGGTGTGCCGGCCTGGAATCCGACGATGGACGGCAGTACACATAGAAGAGTGGAGGAAGGGCCATAGTATCTGGGCCGCAGAACGCCCAACATTGATGAGACACTACGAAAGTCACATTCCTCACGCAGAACGGCGATAAAGTCACTTGAGCCTACGTGACTTTGATCCAACTCCTGCTGCGCAACCAGCAAAATGCTCTGAAGAGCAGGCGCGCCCCAGCGTAGACCAGGCGTAGGTGCAGGAAGCCCTGAGGCGGATTTGGGGGCTAGTAGCACTATTACTGTTGTTAGTATGAACTGCTATTGTTACTATCATCCTTGTTATTATGAGCATGTGCTCCAACTACACAGGCCTCGTAGACCAGGAGGTCTTGCAGGAAAAAAGGAGTGCCCACCTGAAGACTTCTGGCTGAAACGTCCCTGGCGGGTGTAGAGGTTAGAATCTGAGTCCACTTCTCGGGGCATATGCTTCTTCAAAGCATCCTCTGCGTCACCAGAGACCAAGAGCCTCGTCAGCTTTCTCTCAACGGCTGCATGCTGCCGCATGTTCGTGAGAGAACTGCAAGGAGCTGCATCTCGAAAAACCCAGCGCATCTGTGCCGGACTGAGGCACGTGCTTCCAACCTTCAAAGTAGACTGCCAGCCTGCAGCATCAAGCAAACGCAAGCCGTTGTTAACAGCCCAAAGATCAGAGGGAAAGAACGGCAAGGCGGAGCGGCTACGAGAGAATGCGCTCATTCCATGCTTCTCTCTGCACATCCCAATTCAGGCGGGCCTTGGCCTTGGTACGACTGCAAAGCGATCATTAGCAAAGAACTCGCCCTGTACCTCACGGCCGGGCAGCTGACCCGAAGCCCTGGCCCCTCTCTGCTAATTCCAGCACGTAGCAGAAGTTGCCAAAGTACACTTACCCGGACGTTTTACAAGGTGCTTATTGGTCTGGTTATTGTTATGGCTACTATTGCCATTAATATTACTGTTGCTTTTTCATATTGCTACTATTCCTGCCTGTTATTATCATTAGTCACATTATGTGAAGAGTATTGCTGTCCATGCGCACCTTCGGCAGCCATATGGCCTCCGAGTCAATCTCCTGCCAGGAAACGACAGTCACGTGCCTGTGCTTACCTGATACACATGCTCACTATCAGGGCTTGGAGATCCAAAACCCGAAAACCGAAGAGCTTAAGGTTGTTATTCCGCTACAGTGATTTCCTGTTGTTATGGTTATGAAGGCCCCGAATCCGAAGCCTGCAGCAGCTCGAGGCCAGGAAAAGGAATCAGCCAGTGCAGGTCCCAGCGGGCGAAAAGAACGTGGGAGTACCTTCAGGGTTTGGGGGTGTAGGGTCCTGTGGTTCTTTACATTCTGGACAATGTCCAGGTCTCACCTCAAGCAAGCAGCAGCTGATGGATTGAAAGACCCACGGCTAGCTGAGCCAGCTGTCTAGTAAGTTCAGCAGCTGGTTCAAGTCTAGTTTAGCTGGCTTAGTTAGTTAGATTCGGTGCGTTTGGTTACGTAGTTTTGTAAGTAGCTTGTTAGGCAGCTAGTTACTTAGTCAGTCAGCCACATACTTATTACTTAGTTGGCTGCTTTGTTAGCTAGTTGTTTGTATAGTTGGTCGGTCGGTATCTCGTGCGTCGCATCTTTCAACCTCACATGAAGGGCGTGCGTTAATCAAAACTCACACCCTCAATCGTGACGATCACAACTCAATCCAAAGCGATCTCGACTCGCTCAACATCCGCGTCTCGTCTGCAACATTGGCGCTAGTCCGGTGGAAGGCGCACGAAAAGTTGAGAAAATTGTTTTCATGCCACTTGACAGCATCCGCACACCACCTGGCGGGTCGTCAGATTCAGAAACGACTGAGAGTGCTGGTGCCATGAAAAGGTGCATCTGTGGAGCGGACACAGGAACATGACAAGAACCACTACACCGCAACACATGGCTGCATCACATTACTTCAGCGACAACCTCCGCGAGACCCGAGACCCAGGCTGGAGGGTACGCAGCTGGGACAGTCCGGCGCTTGGGCGTACCTGGTGTCCTCCGACGCTCTCAGCTATAACATGCACGTTAGGCACCTGAGAAGCCGCAAGCACTCCGGAGACGGTGCCTGAGCTGCCGTCCGTGAAGCGGATGCCAGAGCTCCGCGCCTTCCTGGAATCGTCTGAGGTCCTTCGGGCATGACGAGCACAGGCTACCAACCAGCATGGGCCTGTCAACTGCATTTATGTCAACGTTGGTGTGCTGACGAAGTGTTAGCACCCGAAATTAAGAATTGCAAGGAAGGTTGTGCTCAGGTACTGACCGCGCAGTCGGCGAAGAACCTGTGATATCGTCATGGCCGACATCAGGCCTGGACCAACAAACACATACATTATGCAGCTGCCAAGCAACGACACGAACAGACATGAATGACCAGCGGACCAAGCGATTGATTAGTTCCATCAGGGAGTCAGTCCTAAAAGCCCAAGTTGCGCTCAATCTAACCCTAGACCCTTGTGGGCCAAACCCCTGAACCCTAAATCCACGTTCCAAAAACAGATAAAAACGGTAAAGCACGAAATCCAAACCTTAATGCCATACACTCCTACCCCTTGGAAAAGCCTTGCAACAAATCGCATGAACTCGCAGACCCTAATAAAGTTCAAAGCCCAACAAACCCGAAGCCCAAGTCCCTACACGTCCCTTCCAGCCCTAGACCCCAAACCTTGGATACATCTCCTTACAGCCTACACCCTAATACCTTAGCCTTAAAGAGTACCCTATTATGGAACCTTTTGGTCACCTTACAGGGGGCCCTATTATAGTGCCCTATAGTAAGATTAAATAGTACAAACCCTAAAAACCCTAAAACCCTAAACCCCTAAAACCTAAAACCCCCTAAAACCCTAAAGCCCTAAACCCCGCCCCAAAACCCTTAAAGGGCCCAGCTTCGTCTCAGCCCTGGGCCCGGCGCCTCTGCGCCAGACCCCCGAGCCACGGCCCCGGCCGCGCCGCCACCCGGCGCCAGGCCGCCGCCGGGTGCTGAAATTCGATCGGAGGGGTTTAGGAATTGCAAGGATGGCTAAGGTTACTAGAGGGGCTTCTCTAGGGGTTCTAAGAAGGAGGGGTTCAAGAAGAGTTCTGTGGGGTACTAAGGGTTCCATAGGGGCTCTAGACGTGTGCTGCTCCTTCACTCCGTCCAGGTCGACGTCCCGTGTATGAAGAGAGGATACAGATGTTGCAGAGAGGAGTATCTACGCTTCAACATGTGTCAATATATCAATGTAGCAGGATTCCTGCTGCTGTCAGTTTGCACGGTGGAAGCCTGCATGAGGCGGCGTGTCTTGGTACCCTGATGTTATAGTGGCATCGGAAGCGGTCTCGTGAAGTGCGGAAGCCTTGCTCAGCAACTCCATTGGTCGATCGCCCCAGGCCACCTCGCAGACCAAACCAGTGTGCATCAGACATAGTAAGCCCTTCTCGCGGAGGTTGGAGGCTGCTCGCCTGCCCCGCGACGGCGTCCTGGAGAAGCACCTCCAGCTCTTGCCATTCTGATGCCGTCAGCCTCACAGTCTCACAAAGTCACAGCATGGCAGCCCGCACGTCGACATGCGATGTGAGAAGGGTCCAGGCAGCGACGCGCCGTCGCCGGCAAAGCGTCCAGGCTCGAAGTTCTGGCCCTGGCCCTCCTGACGTTCGACTTCAAGCCTTCAAGCTCCTTGCCCATCGGTCACGTTGGGACGGACGTACAGTAGCGGTCGATGCCTCGCTGGAGGGCGCCACACGTCGCAGCTCCTCGCTGAGCCGACCTGATGGCTGAGGCCGCGAGGCCGCCTAGAGTGGAGGTAGCGGAGGGAGCGGCACTTCTCTGTCGGGGCAGCGGCCATCGCCCGGAACCGTTTCAACCAGGCGATGTGGCTGCGGGCCTGTGGGGAGGCCCAAAACGCCGCACAGATAAGGCTCTAAGGTGCCCGCGAGGCTCTGGCAATCTGGTGCCGCAGGTCGCCGCGAGGCAGTCACGAAGGTGAAGAGGTCGGCAGGCCTCGGGAGAAAACAAAGCTTTCCGTCTCCTCATGTACCTTGTGGCATCTCGCTGTAACTCTGCATCGTTACTCGGCTATTACGAGGAAAGCTGTAGCCCGTCAGGCTCTCTCAAGACCGAGGCGGAGGCCGCCCCACGCGGTCGAGGAGATTCCGCCTGCATCCCCAATGAGCCCATTAAGGCAGTGAGCGTTCATATGCCTTTGCCTGCTCATTCACGCTTGCCTCAGCAGCTGTGCTGTATCATCAAAGAACCGAGGCACACCCAGCAAGCAAAGCCTCACGAGCGAGCCCCCAGATCGGAAAGGTCATGTCATAGTGAATGCAATTGGTGGAAGAGGTGCCGAGGGCACGGCGTATTGGCACTTCAGAGACACGAGGTGAAAGGAGAGAACGGGGATGCTGAGAGCGCTGCGCGACTCGAGGTACGGCACGATTTGGTGCCTTCGATGCTCGGCTGCGCCACTCCAAGGTGCAGGGCGCAGACGGGTTCCGCGCTCCTGGACAGCTTCATGCATTGAACTTGATGCGTCTCCACTGCCGGTGCTCACTCCATGACAGATGACTTTGGCTTATGCCAGGCTGGACAGCTTGCAATGACAATGAGACAGCATGTCAGTCAAGAAGACTCAACAACATGTCATGTCACGACCGCACTTTTGTCATGTCCAGCAGCTCTTAGCGCAGTCTCTGCTGATCTGTGAATCAATATACTAGCTCGTCACTAGATGGCTGTCACGCCAGATCCTCCAAAGCCTAGCCGAGTCAAGTTCGTAGCTCGACTTTCCTTTGGAGGACAGAACAGAAACGTGGAGACTGTAGTCTATACAAACTTCAGCTGCATGCCCCTGCCTCCCTCACGCCTCACAAGGATCTCGGGTCTTGGCAAAGTCATGACAGAGCCGCAGCGAGTTTATGATCAAACTTGACAAAAGACGACACCTACCCAGCGCACTCCCTTGCGCTAGGCTTCAAATCGTCCGGGTGCAGCTCGGCATCCGTGCAACTGCTCTTCACCCATGCGCATAGGCCATGCCCATTGTGGTACAATCTCGCCGATGTGCACCCACGAATTCAAAATGGTGCCCTTTCTGCCAGAAAGTTCGTGCTTTCAGCATAGTCAGGCATGAAACAAAATATGCTGCTTGCTCCTACCTGTTGAATTGCTCATCCAAGCCCACCCAAAACGAGGAGGCTAGCCGAGCAATCGCGGCATCTATGACCTGAAGGATGTGCACTCTTAAGTATAGGGAGCATGGTGTACGTCTCAGAAAATCTGCATGTGGCTTCATGGTGAAACCCAGGTCAAGGGGATTTCCTCATCACTTGTGCGTCATGTTCCAATGCGCGTCTGCAAACGAGCCTGAGGCAGGGATACAATACAGGAGGAGGGCCCAGCGGATCTCCCAAACTGCCTGTCTCCATGGAGGCATAAAAGCTGAGCTCACCGGAGAGGGCAACACCTGGCTAGTTCCGGTGGGATCTCAAGCACATGCTGCACTTACAGACAAAAGCAGACAAGACACAAGCCCATGTTAGACAGCCCACTCCCCACATTCCTGCCGCCCCACCTGCACAAATCTCTGCAAGCTCGTTGGCAGTTTCCACTCCCATCATGGATCGGGCGGCCTGGAACTCAGGTAGCTTCCAGATTCTCGAGCTGTTTGCGTTGATTACTACTGTCTTTACTTTTTGTTGTTATTACTATTACTTTATTACTACAATGATGACCCTGATGACCATTATGACTTTATGTTTCCTACTATCCTTTATGACAATTATGATGGTGATTATGATCATGACTATTCTCAACATCATCATCCTTATTGTTGTTAGTATTATTTAAAACTGTTATTACTGATTGTTATTTCTATGCTATTATTGCTACTATTATTGATATTGGTACCACTACTACTACTACTACTACTACTACTACTACTACTACTACTACTACTACTGCTACTGCTACTACTACTACTACTACTACTACTACTACTGCTACGGCTACTACTACTACTACTACTACTACTACTACTACTACATATTGTAGCTACCATTATTATTCCTATGGTTTAGCAGATTCTGCCGATGCTGCCTTGAAGGATGGCAGGGAGGTTCCGCCTCCAACGCTCGCGACCTCAGCTTGCAGTACGCCAGACCTACACTTGCCCACAGATTTGAGGGTTTTGGGTGCAAGGTTTGGGTTTTTGATAATATCTGCGAAGTCAGTGAGTGCTACAGAAACAGCGAACAGGTGACCGCGGAACAGCATCAACCAGTGCTTCTGAGCCTCAATCACCCTCAGTCAGAACCATTCAGACCCGAGTCTAGATTAACAGTGTCCTCCCGAATGAAGCAGAGTCAATCTCGAAAACGATACCCAATCTAGCCCAATACCCTGACGGAGAGATGCCCAAGAGCATCCTGAGTACCATCAGCGTACGAAAATATAGAGCCCTGTGCACTTTATCCGCTGGATCGAGGGATTGAACTTCCTCTTGGACGCTGTTTCATCCTGTAGCCTTCCTCTCCAAGTGAAGCTGCAGGTTCGCTTGATTCATGTCTTAAATATGCTATTCCCAGGGGGATACTCTAGAGTTTAGGAGTTGAGGGATTCGAGATTCTACCACTGGAAATTTGCCTCAGTCGCGACCCAGCCAGAACTCACGAGACAAGCTGTTGACGCAAAGGCCAAGGACACACACTCGCTTTTCCAGGCTCAACCTCCATGCGCTCAGTGCATCCAAATAGCAATGATGGAATTTAGCGTAATGCTTGCGTACAAGTCCTGGTCGAGGTGGCTGGTGGATCCTGCGCTTTGAATCGAGTGCTTGGCATGAAAACCCGCGTTCTCCCCACCGGCAGGTGGTCACGTGGGAGTCATGTCACACCGTCACGGGCCTCCGGAAGGGTTGACAAGATCAAAGTGAGTCACTGCAGCTTGAGACTCGGCCTCAGTTGCATCATTCCAATGATTCGTGCTTAGCTTACCCTGCTCGGAACTTGCATCCGGCCAACCGTGCACGCCGGGTCGTTGCCGGTGGCAATGTAGAATGCTGCCAAGCCATTGGCCACGTGGGCTGTGCCTCGCAAATAGGAATGAAGACGTAGGAGCCGCATCAGGGTGTGTCAGCAGCTGGTACGGCGCAGCTTGCGAAGACAAGGCTCAACTGATGCCACCCATGAACTCGTTCGTCCTGTTGTGCATCTTCTGGAAGCGCTGCAACCTGCCAACATCTGCGAACATGGCACCAGTCTTTGTCAAACCTCAAAACTGCATTGGCGAAGCTGTTTCGGAAGGAAGGATGGTAGTCATCTTCATGTCATGCAAAGCAAGGCCCGGCTGGAGTGCCTTGAGGAATATTTGCTGCTGTGCAATGACACAGAAGGAAGTACAAGTGCAGTGCAAAGAAAGAAGCAGCAGTGGTAGTAGAAGCAGGTATAGAAGTGGTGATGGTACAGGAGTCCTAGTGGCAGAATAAGAGTCCTCGCGTGCAAGGGGGTGAAGACCAGTCTGCCAAGGGCAAGAGTGGTCAGTCGCTCCAGCAAAGGTGTAAAGCAGAGGAAGCAGAGGACGCCGGGCCCCACAATGGCTTGTTGTTGTCAGATGACAAGGAAAGACAGAATGTCGTACCGAACACCGCCACCACCCATGCTCGTTTTGTGATTGGGACCCCACTTGCTGAAGCAAGCCCAACATGAGTATATTTGTGGCGAAGGACACGCTTCTTCTGCATCGAGCACCATGCATGCTGGAGGTTGGCGTCAGAAACATGGAGAGACAGTCTCATCACGCAGCCCAACACTAGTTCAACTCATGCCTGTAAGGTGTAGTTCTCAGAACTGACTGGCACACTTCCTGCAGGGCAGAAGTCATTTCATCCAGTGCATCTCTGCAGCATCGGACTGGCATGGGCGCATGCTGCAAGACATTCAGTGAAGTGACTTCAAGCACTGCAGCCCGTCAGTGCACTCCTGTCCTTTGGAATGATACAGTCCGCCACAAGAGAGTGGCCCTTGCCAAGTAGCGTGTGCATGACGGAGACGCGCCTCATCCCCACGAGAAGGAGTCTGCATTGCTCTCGCCGGCAAAACCACTGCTGGGTCTGTGGCTGTACTGCTGCCTTATTACCACTGTAAATGCTTACCTGAAGCGGTTGCAACCTGATGTCGTCTGCGTCTTCGACTCTGGGCAACAGTGCGCGCTGCATTGCTGCACGAATTTAATAGAAGGCGAGTGGCTTTCCCGCATTGAAGCCGCCTGGGCGAACGGAGCAAGGAGATTTCACGACTCATGACTGTTTAGAAACCCCGATGCCGCGCAGAAACGTGCCACGCGGTCCGCGGCTAGCAAGAAAGGTTTGCAGCACTCCCTACCAAATCCAACGTCAAACCCCAATCATCTCCAATCGACTAATGCATACTAATGCCCATGATGTTGTCGAAATCAAGCAAGGAGCCTTCAATGTACATCTCAGGGATTGTTCCGGGATAGTGCTCCTGTAGCTGGGCACTGCTCGAAGATCGAGAAATCTGAGCCACGTCAAGTTAGGACGGACCAGTGGGAAGATTACCGATTTACCCGTTTAAGGCTCAGTTGCCTTTGTAGAACATCTGGCTGCCGTATTAAGACCCACAGCATGATGTAGCCGTTTAAAGAGCAGTAGTCAACAGAGCCAGTGCTGCAGTATAGCAGGTGCTTCAGAAGGTACACATGTCGTCAGAGCTCCTTATCATGACAGTCTTCGTGACTTTCCACACGGCTTCAGCATGAGCAACCCGCCAAATTCAGATGCATGAGCCATGAAAGCCCTTAGCCTGAGCAAATAGAACTCTGCTCAGCCCAAAGAAGCCTTTGGCTGCTTTCCAATCACCTGGCCAAACAACGACGCAGCATGTCTGGTCCTTGCAGTACTTCATCATCAAGTCCCCCGCATAGGTCACCTGCGCCAGCAAATGCCCCAGCGCCACCCAAAAATTTAAGATCTTCACATCGCCAAAACCCTTACACTTACACACCCTTCAAACGTAAAGCCCTGCAACCCCAAACCCTGAAATCCTAAGCCTAGGCCATGTAACCCCTGAATCTTCGAGCCTATACCCTGAACCCCTAAACCCCTAGCAAAAACCCCGAAACCCTAAACCCTGAACCCCTAAATCCCGAAACCCTTACATCCTAAATCCCTGAACCCCCAAAACCCCTAAACCCCGAAACCCCCAAAGACCCAAAACCCCTAAGATCCCTAAACCCCCTAAGAAGGGCGCCTTGTTTTGTCCAGCAGCATCCTGTGAGTCGATGCCCACAGAGACGTGCACTTTCCGGTCAGTCTGGAAGATCCTGCGCGGAGTTACTAACATCGGGATCAGAAACTCGGTCCACTACAGTTTCTATTGGGGTTCAGGGTTTAGGGGTTTAGGGGTTTTTTTACGGCTGCCATGCGCATCCAAGACTCTGAGAGAAACGCTTAAATAATTCGGGTTGGCGCGTGGGCGCAGTCTCCAGATGCTTTTGGAAGCCCGGGTATAGGGTAAGGGCTTGCTTAAGGCCTAAAAGGTCCTTACGATGATCCAGGGCGTTGTACTCAACATATTGTTTGAGTATCT
>CAJNDV010026125.1:0-10029 GCA_905221635.1 Symbiodinium sp. CCMP2456 | reverse complement strand
TACCATACACGTGGGGTCCAAGGATAGAGTGTTCGGTGGATAAACGACCTTGTAGCCTGACGGTTTAGGGGTTTAGGGCTTAGGGTTTCTATGGGGGGATCCTATACCATACATTTGTACTGCAGAACTTTTGAGCTGCGGTGGCTTCCGGGTTTAGGATGGCTCGAGGCTTTAAAGCTGCATTTTGAGTTCAGGGGCTCCGTACTTCCGAATCTCCCACACACACACATGGTACATGTGGGAGCTTCAGAAAATAGGGGGTACCTTACTTTGGGGTCCTTATACTAAGGATCCTACTAGTTAGGGTACTATATTAGGGTCCCCTATTTTGGGAAACCCCCATATAGTGGCTGATGGCGGGCCTCAGTCGAGTTCGCTCCTCGGTGAGGTGCCCGATATTCTTGTGCAGGCAATCCTTGATACCAGCCTGGCAAAAGAAGTACGAAGTCAGCCGCGCTTTGACGGAGCTGCAGTTCAGATTTCATGTGCTTTCAGTGGGTCTTCTCCGGCAGGCAGAATGAATCTGAACCTTTTAACATTGTATTCTCACGATCATGACGATAATGATGATGCTGATCATTGGTATTCTCAGCACCTAATTGTTAATTACCCTAAACCCTAAACCCTAAACCCTATTCTTCCGGTTGTGCTTTGGGCTGGTCCAAAATCGCTTGCCCATGGGGCCGCTCCTGATTCTCCTCCTTGTGGGCCCACCGGTAGAAGTCATTTGCCTCTGCGATGTTTTCGAAAATGAAAACCTGAGCGCTCAATATCTTTCTGGGTTTAAGGTTTTGGGGTGTGGGGCTTTAGAAACTTGAAAGCTGTCTGGCTTCTGTCATTCCATAGTACCAGAAGGGGCGGGCAAGCTGACAATGGCAGGAAGACGCTCTCGCTGAGGGGATTGTCGTGAGTGCTACGAATCTTGAAGCAGAGATTTCTCGTAGATCTGTGCAGTTCGACTGGCATGGCATAGCACTAGTCGTGCTGCGCTTGCCTGCTGTAGCATACCGCCGGCAAGCAGCTGGTGCACGCAGCATGCATCGAGTCTTTATCCGGGTGGTCACACCGCCACCAGCTGTAATCGCCTGTCAGCAACTTGGCGAAAGTCTACAGCCCCTCTTGGCACAAACATGTCCGGAGCTGGACGCAAATGGCTGCTGGAGTGGCTTCAAGCACAGCACCAGGATCCTGAAGCCCTTTACCCGCCTTTCGCTGGGATTGTAATCTCAGTGTTGTGAGCTACAAACCAAAGCCTTTCGAAAACTCATTCACATCCTAGGCTCAAGCACGATTTTTGCCATGAAAGCATATTCGTGATGCGCCATCGTCGACCCTCCACGAAATCACATGCCGAAACCGAGGCCGCGCAACAATTCGTCAAGCTGCGCAGAGTACTATGCACATTGGTCGGCTCGGTGCAGTGAGGCGGGCAGGAAGGGTTATGCACAGGCTAGACGAAGACACGAAGGCAGGACGAGCCAAAGCCCCCCGCCCATCGTGGGATCCTTTCATATGAAGTGGTGCCAAGCAGCTTCGCGAACAGATCTAGCTAGGTCAGCAGCTATAGGTTCTTGAAAACAAAGACCTTGATACTCGGAAGAGCAGAAGTCGCTCAAACCCTGCCTTGGCCCCTCGGCTGTAGGAGGCAAGTAGCGCACCTCTCCAAGACCGTGCGCAAGCCCTCTATGTACTGAGGTAGCTCCTGACACATTCGCCGTGGCCTTCGTGAGTCGCCATGGGCACCACATACTCCTTCGTGGCATACTCGCCGTTTACCTGTGCGCTTTGCAAGCAGCTTGGATAAGCTTGGCCTGGTACCATCAAGAGCTAAGCCTTGACGAGAACGATTCCCGCTGCTCTACAAAACTGGATTCTGGTCTGAAGCGGACCTCTCGTGGGAACCGCGGTCTGAGACAAAAAGTAGAAAGCCAGGCCTTCAAGGGGCCGATGACACCAATGGGGTACTTGACAGTACCAACGTAGTTCTCTGTGTTGTTCCTGCCGCAGAAACACGCCAAAAAGGAAGAAGTCAAGTCTAACAAGAACGACTTCGACGATGCTTCAAGAACGCTTCCCGGCAGCTCCTGTAGATCTCTGCATCGTTCACCGACTGCTCATCTGCGACATAATCCTTGACTGCAATAGGCCCATCTCTGCAGCCGCTTCTTCGCGATTCCCCGATTTAGCCGGGTGGCCCAGTACTCTTTGCTGACGGGGACAGATTGTCCCCGAACCTTCAGCTCCCTGCGGAACACAGCTGAGGAAGCAAGCGGTCACGGAGTCTGGTGACTGAAAATTCTCGACACCCTGCATCCTGCCTCGTCTGACGGTCAGACAGGCACACAGGCCGGGCAAAGTGTCTCGTTTGGAAAAGGCTCGGCACCAACCGCCGGAGCAGTGGCTGCTGTCGGCCTCGGTGCGCCAGCTGAGGTTCAGGACTCGGTATTTGACATCCGCCAAGCGCACTGCCGCACAGATTCACCGCAACGTTCCGTCTCCATACCGAGCCGAGAACTCAAAGCAGGGAGGGCGCAGCGGCTCAACATCAGTTGGACCTGCAGCTGCGAGTTGCAAGAACCGGAGCAGCAGTAGAGAAGGAGGCGTTCTCCTGGCATTGGCCCATGCCCACTATCATGCAAGTCACCCAGAGAAACGTACACGTGTTCAACAACATCACATACCTTTGAGTTGAAATGTTTATCGTGCAGGCGGTTCGGGCGTCTATTATCTCGAGCAGGTAGCACGAATTTTGCGAGAAAGGCGTGGCTGAGCGAGTCCAGTCTGAAAGATTTGTGAAATTGCATGGCACGGTCCAGTACAGTCGGTCCACCGGATGTTCTGCAAAACGTTTCTGAGGTGCTCTCTGTGTGTCGTGCTCAATGATCTCTGAGTCCCCGGCGCGGAAACGGTGTCTTGGCGTGGACTGCTGCTGGATCCAAAAATGCTACTGGGAGCCACGCAACGGCGTTCTTCAAGCTGTGCTTGGTTGACTGAAACAGATCTTGCACTTCTGGATGATTCTGTCCCTCCACTACGCAGCTGCAGCTCTGCCCTATGCAGCATGACCCGACCTCGGGAAGGAGCCATCTGGATAAACGCGTCAACGATCCATCGAGGCAAGAGCTAGGCTCAATGTTTGTCGCTAAACGTGTCTGTGCTCAACGTGTGGGCGTGTGCTTGACAAGTGACTACGATATACTACGATAGAGGAGCACAGCAACCTTCATACAGAAAGCTTTGCCAGTCGAGGGCTGGTCCCCAAAGATTACCTGACGTTGCAACTCAGAGACCGTGGTTCGAAGTCGAAATCTGCCATGGCTTCCAGCGACTCTTCTCGACCCCAAGCAGGCTGCGCCGACATGCCCGATGGCCGAAAACTCCTTTCATCACCTAGGTTTTGGAGCGTTGGGCATACTCTGTAGTAACTTGCTTGACAAGGTTAAACTTGTATTTCCTCAGGCTCGGAACCTGTATTGTTGTTGCTCGTCCGCACAACCCGCGGTCATGAGGACATTGAGAAGTTGCTTCACTCTAGCCATCAGCGGCTTCAACACTTTGCACACTCATTCGTAGCCTCGTGATGAGTGACGAGTCTTCACGGCACATCTGCACAAAAATAAGCCAATATCTGTGCGAGTTAGCACGACTATGTGTACGTGTGTACTACAATCAGACCAGTGTTTTGTAAGGTATTAAAACGAGTGAGTATGTGGCTGGAAGCTTGCTCGGAGCTGATGCCTTGCATCTCGCTCGGCACTTGCGCAAAGCGAAGAGATGCGCATGACGCGTCACATGCTGCGGCTCATGACGCTCAAGCCCTCCATGCCCTACTTCTTCTGGCGATGAACTGCCTACTCGAATGCCTCTAATTCGAGCTTTCGGCGAAGGATCAAGTGCTGTCCTACCTGCGCAGCCTGAATCCTTTGGGACATCATTTGCTGTCGAGCTATTCCTTGCACAACGCTTTTGTTACCTCGCGCGAACGAAACGATACACTTAACCCGGCGGCCGTGCTATGTAGCACTGCCTTGTATGTACATGTGACATGTAGCAGTCTCACGTTGAGTGACTAAACTGCCACATGTGTTCCGGCTGAACTGAAGCATCATCAAGCATTTGATGTGCCCAATAAGCATGTTTGTGTACGGTGCAGTGTAGCTCTTCTGCAGAGAAATAAGCAAATGCGGCTTGGAACCTTGCATCACCGGCTCACATCCAAAGCGGCAGGCTCATCCTCGCACGACATCGGCGTTCATGCTACTGCAAAGAGGACAGGTGGAGATAGCCGAGCATGCGAGGGGACTGCCATGTACTGCTGCTGTGACACTGAAAACTGAGTCGATCTCCTCCACACCGCAAGCTCGCTGCCATGATGCACGCTGCCCACCTCAAGAAGTGAGCAAGCGCTTTCTGCATTGATTCTCTTGTCATGATTCCTATCTATGTCTTCGCGGGTCCCCCTGGCCACCAGCAACATCTCTCGCCCCCCAGCTGGGCAAAGGCCAAGCCACCTCCGGGGTTTAACAGGCAACTGCGATTCATGCCATAGTGGGCCCATGGTCTTCGGCAGTCTGCGAGTCGTCGGGTGAACTTGCCGACTCGCCTGGCGCCGTGATCTGCAGGTAGTTGCAGCCGGAACCTGCAAAGGAAAACTGCTGATGGCAGGATGCTGCAGAGATTTGCCCTGCATGTAAAATGAATTTCTGTGCTTCATGGCGGTGGTGGAGACAGCTGCTGCACCCTGCCGCAGACAAGACGAGATTAAAGGCCCGGCATCCCTCAAATTAAGAGCTTCAGCAACTAGAGTTCTTGGTTCAGGGTGTCGGCACAAATCAAGACAGCGCCTTCTGGCAATGATAAATTTTGTTCAGATGCGAGGAGGGCTTTGGAGTTGTTGTCAGCTTGCAGGACAATCGCACCCACAACCTTTGCAGATGTTTGGTTGGAGCTCTTCAGCCAAGAAGCGTTTCTGCGTAGCTCCCGGAAAGATCGTGGATCAGAAGCCTGACTGCGAGGTGAAGCGAAATTGGAGCATATGTGCATGGCTGCGCAGAACGTATGATTTCATCAGCCATCGATCCTCTTGCAGATGCCGGCATCACGCTAGGATTCGCAGCACTTCTATTAAATCATTAAACCTATATGTGGTGACGGGCCGGTACCTTGTTCTTTCCTCGCAATACATTCATACAGCATGCCAAGTTAAGCTTCAAGCATGTTTTACGCAGACATCTCTCAGCAGTAGCAACCCCACTCACCCAGAATCCAGAAAATCTGAATATGCCCAAAACCTATGGCTTTGCTTCAGTTAAGCAAAGCAACGTCCCATCACGCTGCAATGCCAAAGCCTTGGCAATCTCGTGTCTCTTACACAGCTCCGGCTTTCAATCGAGACTGGAATGCTGTTACGGTAGTAAGGTCCACGCGGAGCTGCCTAGGGTTACCAAGTCGGTCACCTCCGAACTAGCTCTCACAGGCACCTGGCTGGATGCAGGTGCAAACGTGCCAGCTATTGAAGCTATTGAATTGGAAATGTCGCTCGCACGTAAAGGAAGGAGGGAAGAAACAGTTCTAGAATAACCCTGCATACTGACTTGCCACCTGGCTAAGAGTTTTGACCACAGCTCGGCATATCAAACGCTCGTGTCTTCAGCAAACATCGGGCACCTCCAGCAGGGGCATCAAGGCCGCCGATGCCTTGTGGTCCTCGCAGTCTACAAGGCTGCGCAAGTCCCAATCAACGGCGAACGCCACGCAAGAATCATTTGTTTGAAGACCCACCTGTAGCAACTGTATTTGGTTGAACTATGTCACATGAACATGTCAAGTCATGCACTCCAAAACGAGCTAACAGCGGCTGGGCTGCGCAGAAATCCGTTGGCACTCGGACGATGCTCGCAGTGGATAGACAGCTGTGGCCAGAAAAAAGCGACTGGGAACTTCTTGTAAGCGGATGGGCAGCGAGCAGGCCTGCGGCATTCCTGCCGCCTTCTGAAGTTGTGAACCGAGCTGGACCAAGGCGTCTCCCTGCGCCGGAATGTCGAATCAGCAGGGAGAAGCTGCTCAACGTCCGGATCATCCAGGTGCACAGAGGACAGCTTTCAAGGTTTCTTGCCCGGGAGCATGCGAAGTGCGGTGAAACATAATTGTGAAGCAAGGCTTGCTTTGCCCACAAGCCTGCATTGGGCTTGCAGCCAATCACTGTTTGGACTATCCTAGGATGTCTGTTGGTCACTGCAAGCTCACGGACTATGTCGTGAAACTTTCGGTGTCAAAGCATACATTTTCTGCACGATGAAATTGTGAGACCGTCTGTTTGGTCAATGTGGAAATCCAACGCTTGAAGAAACAGCGTGCAAATGACTCTGGGCGCACGAAGATCGTCATTCTTGCGGTATCTTGCAGCAGTTTCATGCATACTCGAACCTACTTAACTTGCTATGGGCACTTCTCTTCGGTTCTGTCGGCCGGTCGACGGCGACTGGGGTGACACTGCAACTTAGCCTTATTAGGCCAGATGCATCAAAGTAATCTCACCTGAGTGGCGACTGGCTGTGCTCCCACGGAAAGCTATCTGGCTACCCTTCCTCTCTGGGTCGAGAGGCTCGTGACAAAGATCAACCGCGAAGCTCCTCGAGTTTGCCTTGGCGGCACTTGACGGTAAGCATGTTAACCCCTGCGCCTCTTTGCCTTTAACGGAGGCTGCGGGGCGAAATCTGTAAGGATCTCAAGCCGGCTAACAGGCCAGCGGCTTAACTGATGAGATTTGCACTTCCTGAGTCTCCTGCTCTCGAACATGCTGACAAACGCAGCCTTCACCTGGTCAGCGGTGTAATGGACATAAGGCAGCTTTCTGAGCAAAGTCTGGTAACATGGCGAACCAACTGAAACTGCGCTACCCGCTGACATGGTTTGTGACGCATCTGAATCTATCCACCACTACTGCAGTCGATGACCAAGGGACCTTCTGCCACACTGGCACAAGCTGGTCTTCGGCGATTGCGCCTGCCAGACACTGCAAAAAAAACAAAATGGCATGGGCTCCCCTCGACTTCTCGGCACATCCTTCGCGAGTTCAGGCTGAGCAGGAGTTTAGACGCAGCCAACGACATAATCTGGACTGGGCTTTCGTGTGCTTTCACGTTCAGCCTGCACACCTTGTAGGGGAGCTCGGGTGTATGCTCAAGCGTGCAATCATCGGAGAGTAGTCGTGATTCGTTGGGTGGGGATGTGTGAGAGAGAGAGAGATGGCACGTTTGGCACAGGCATGCGCACAGTTCAGCGAAGCCTGTCGCATCAGGATCCACTTCCTCACAGGCTGCGATCCAGCGCTCTCCGGCGAAGGCGTTGACCTTGTGATCCAGTGCTCCCTGACTCGACGCTTTCAGGACTAGCTCCCAGCCTTCTCGTCTTCCGGCAGGCCGTATGCAGACATCCTGAATATCGCTAACAATCTCTGGCACACTGGACTGACAGTAGTAAGACCGTCCCACGTGGCTGCGTGCACGGTGGGCTGCAGCGGCCGCTTGTTAGTGCAGTCGCGAGGCAGATTTGATAGCAATGCCAGCGTAGGAGACTCCTGGCACGGGTCGGTCAGATTTTGTGGGCAGTAGCATCAGCAAGAACCTTTGCAATTGTTGGGTAAGAAGCCCGCATTCATCGCGAATGGCTTTGGAACTAACTGCTACGGAAATCGATGCGGAACCTCGCGTTTGCTTTTACGGCCCTATGCTTCAGAGAGTCATTGGCTCTTGGGGTGGAAGCTGAGAGAATCTAGGTCATGCATAGAATTCAGGACTCAGGGCTCCAAGCTTACGATTTAATCTTGAGTGTGTCAGACCCTGGCTTACTATTGTTACAAGTAGGATCTGTATAAAGTGAGCACCCCAGCGAAGGCACGCGATGGCGCAAACTACACTACACTGACTTTTGTAACATTGACATCAGCTCCTCAATACGTCACCCACCAATGCATGCAGAAGGAAAGTGCTGTAGGCATCTGTGGGTCAAGGATGTGCCCGAGATGCTTGCATATTTTGTCTTGCATGTTGCCCAGCCCCTTGGCAACAACCGAAGCCCCCCAACAAGCGTGCTGCTCCAGCCCCTGCAAGTCAACTTGGGTGCACCTCTTCCAGCTTGTAGGGCAGCTTACCGTCCGCCGCAAAGGTCTCAACCTCCTGCCTGGCATGTGGTTTCTCTGTGATCCTGCGTGCGTGTGCCAGGCTGATGGCGACTGCAACACCCGAAAGACTACTGTAGACTAACGTGATTGATCGTTCCCCTATGTTGCAGTTCTAGTGAATGCGAGCCAGGCGTGTCTTAGACCGGGACTTAACTACGCTATACTACGCTTGCCCGCGTTGCCCGACTGCCTCACCGTCGCCAATGCCTTCGCCGCGAGGTCGTCGGTTTGCGCAGCCTGCGGTGGGGAGATGCGGCACTTGCGGCACGTGCGCAGCGCAAGGCAAGTGCCGCGAGCCAAAGCCTGGCCCATCCGAGGCGGCTACCCCTCAAAGTAGGGTTTAGGGTTTAGGGGCCCTCCCCGGTGAGCTTCTCAGCCTTGGCTTTCTCTGCCTCCACCTTCCTTGGTGTCTGTGCGATGGACGAGGTTGAAGGAAGAAGCCAGCAAGCAAGTGGGCCCACATGCCGCTTCCGATTTGTAATTTCTCGTCGCAATACCGAACCTGTCATTCTGCCCAGCATCTGAAGGTACAGCTTGACTGCTTTCTTTCGGCTCTCCTGCAACAGTCGTAGGCCTGTAAAGGAAGAAAAGTCGGCACGGCCTCTACTAGCAGCCCATCCTCGCAGAAGGGGGAGACCTTGCTGACTTCAACCTCCTTCTCGGCCAAGTCATCCATGTACCTGGGATTGAACCACTTGAACTAACCCGAAACCCTAAACCTTCTCAACACAAGAGCAGCTGGATGGGCTTGGGAGCGGTCCTGACTTTTGCGGGTCCAACGAAGTAAGCTGGAGCCACAGTCTGGTCCTGTGCGAGAGACAGCATAGAACAGCCGAAGTAAAGGCGGTGACTGGTACAGTACCGGCCCAACATAACAGATCCATGGCTTGTAGTAGATTTGATAGCAACAACCTTAACCACTAACCGGAGTGATGAGTTCAAGCACTGCAAGCAGTCCTCTATCTCCGGAAGTGGGGTGGCCATGCAAATGTCCCCGACCTTGCAGGTTAACAACCGATGAAGAAGACAAAGTACTTCTGCCATAGCTACACAACGCCGCAACACATCTGTTCCACACCGGGTACACTTCCATGCAGACTGAGGCATCGGCATCGCAGAACGGATACGTGTACTTCTTGTAAAGATAGCCTTGTTTAGCGCAGGTTCTAGCCGAGCTCATCCGCATGCCGCGAACCCCGGTACAAATCTGCTGTAGTCTGCCGTAATGGTGTCTAGTCTTAATTGATCCATGCTTCCTTCGATGTTGGCCCTAAACCCTAAACCCCAAACCCTAAACCCCAAACTCCAAACCCTAAACCCCTTAGCCCTAAACCCTAAACCCGAAGCCCTAATTCCTTGCAGCCCTTGACCTGCCGGAGGACATGAGGTGGTGCCCCATTCCAGCTCCAAGGAGTCCGAATGCTTCAACCTGCCCGAGTCCCAGCCATCGGACGGTTCGGGGATTTTTCGTATAGGGTCGAGGGTTTAGGGGGTTGAGGGTTTTTAGGGTTTGGGAGTTTAGGCTTTAGGTTTAGGGTAAGGGGTTTCGGGATCCTAGGAGATCAGCTGCCTCCAGCCGTTCGGATCGTTCTCGGCAGCTTCGAGCTCAATCTCAATACCTGCCAACTCTGGCATCGGTGCAACTCCGAGAACCTGCCGGGAACCCGAAGCCCCATGCCTTAAGTCCGAAAAGCCTAAACTCTCAACACCAAAACCCGAAAAAAAAACAACCCCTAAACCCCTAAACCCAAACCCCTAAACCCCAAACCCCTAAACCCATAAACCCCTAAACCCCTAAACCCCTGAACCCTAAACCCCGAAACCCCTAAACCCCAAAGCCTTAAATA
>CAJNDV010026114.1:612-14709 GCA_905221635.1 Symbiodinium sp. CCMP2456 | reverse complement strand
GTTTAGGGTTTAGGGTTATATATACTCTACATGGGGTTGCCGTGGTTCTACAAGAGCTGAAGAAGGAACGGAAATTGGATCGAACTCCCCTATGTAGCCTGCAGCTGACTTTAAAAGCCCCGAACCTAATCCTTAGAAGACCCGAAACCCTAATATAGGGGCACTGATAATTGGAATAGGGTTTGGGGTATATTATCCTATAAGTATGATAAGGAACCCCAAAAATAATATAGGTAAATATTTAGGCCCCTATAGTAACTCCTGCTGCTGACCTCGACCACGAAGGGTCGGCCCTGCCCGAGCATTCGGACATCAATGTCCTGCGAGCGGGATTATAAAGGAACGATCTAAATGCCTAAACCCTAAACCTGACACCCTAAGCTCCTAAACCCTAAATCCTACATGCCGGCTTTTCAACGAAGAGCTTGAGGTCAAAATGCGGGAAGACAAATGCTCCGCAGTCTCCAGCCCCTACAATCCCAAGGGTCTGAATCCGCAGCCATAGCCCTCTTTTAAGGGTTCAGGGTTTCGGGTTTAAAGTTTAGGGCTTAAGGGTTTAGGGTTTAAGTGGTTAGAGTTTGAAGCTTAGGGCCTGAGGGTTTCAGGGTTTAGAGTTTAGGGCCCCGTCCAAAACGGAAGACCATCGCGCGTCGCCGCATGATCAGAGGCTTTGAATGAGGAATTGGCTTGTTTGGAGCAGGTGTTGCTGTGAAAGGGATCGCAGTACCTGTCGGGTCGGGTTTCAACAGGCAGGCTTTAAACCAGCACTTGAAAGAGCTCTGTCTTGCTTCATCAGGGGGCCGGGTTCCAGTCAACCGCAATCCTGGAGGTGAGAGGACAGTACGTCCGAATGCAGCTGAAACAGACTGATTTGTGCTCTGTAGAGAAAGGAACAGTGCACCCAAAACCGTTAGATACTCCTGCGCACTGCACCCTGCCTGCCTCCCACACATTCACATCGTAACACCCGAAACCCTAAACTCTAATCTTTGTTTTTTTGGGGGGGTTCAGGACCAGGACTCCACCGCCATAGAGCCGCAGATAGAAAGCCAACGCAAGGGGCTTGGAGTTTATACATCCGAAATTTCAGCCGGACCTCCAACAACCTGTCGGAGGCGGGTGTAGGAAACTGCAGAATCTAAGGATCTCGGATATGAGTTGTAGGGTTCGGGATGAGGGTATGGGGCATTTTTTGTCGCAGGGTTTTAAGCTCAGGGCCGTCGCAACCCACAGAAACACCTGCATGAGGCAAGCAGTCCTCTCTTCCTTCCGCATGGAAGCGCACCTGGCATGAAAGCCCCTCAGCCCTACCCGGACCCTACAGAACCTACATCTTAAGGACTCAGAACAGGAAATGAACAGATGGAGCCTAAAAAGGTACCCTAAGGGTCCATGCGCCCAAATAGTATATACTTTGGCCCCAAAGTACCTATATAGAGACTGCTTTAAGGCCTTAAAGTATATACTAGTTGGGTACATGGACCCTTAGGGTAACCCTAAACCCTAAACCCCTAAACCGCCCTAAACCCTAAACCCTAAACCGACTCAGAACAGGACATGAACAGTTGTAGCCCTAAAAAGGTAGGTTCTTTAGGGTCCAGGTAAGTGCCACGCCGAACTCCGAGGCTCGAACCCCCAGGGCCCTGGCACTGCACGGTTTAGGGTTTAGGGGTTTAGCTTGGGGGTTTAGGGTTCAGGGTTTAGGGCTTAGGGGTCTAGCTTAGGGGCTTAGGGTTTAGGGTTTAGGGGTGTAGTTTAGGGGTTTAGGGTTCAGGGTTTCGGGTTTTAGGGGTTTAGTTTAGGGGTGTAGCTGGGTTTAGGGGTTTAGTTTAGGGGTTTAGGCTTCTGCGAAGAAGTATTCAAGGGTTAGGGTTTAGGGTTTAGGGTTTAGGGTTCTGCAAACAAGTATTCCCGTTGGACCTATCCTGCGGCACAAGCCTGTGGCTCCTATACAGGATCCCTTAAAGAAGTCGCCTAATCCGTCAACCTTCTGGGCGCGTAGTAGACTTCGACGGACACCACTCTCCAATGTTCACAACGTTGAAGGGGTAGCCCGCCCAACGCGCGCCGGTCCTTAGTTGTGTCGGACCAGGAGCATGTCCCTGCGCACCGTCACGATGCGCGCAAGAACCTCAGAGCAGCCCCAGCCCAGCCGGGCTCGAACTGCATCCAGCGGCCTCGGGGGCCGGACCCTAGGGTACGAGCGGCACGTCCACACAACGTGCTCGAAAGTAGCCATTGCACATTTGCAAGGGCATACCGACTGCTGCAGTCCTTGCTGGTGCTGAGCCTGCTGCTGCTGTTGCTGTCTCTGCCGCTCATTTTGCTTGGCTCTCAAAAGGAGCTCCGGGCTGATGAGCGCACCGGTAATGAACCGACACTGTGTGTTTATCCGCCCCTACAGCAGCCTTGCGCACGCGAGCCACAACACGTTCATTGTATGCCCACTGTGCCCAGGTACATAATTTAAGCAGGCTGTCTCTTAATCTGTGCCTAATACTGCCTAACATAGCCCCAATAAGGATCCCAATATACATCCTCTCAAAACAGAAACCCCAAAAGAAACAGACCACCAACCTGTATGATGCATCAGCATCATACACTCTCCCAAATACTACCCTACAAAACTACTATCCCAAACTCTGCTACCTAATATTGGGTCCTTACAAGCCCTTTCGTTTAAGCTTACTTGTCCAAGATCCCTAGGGGAACTGGAGGTTAACCCCGCGGTCCACGTATGCTGCTAGGGTCAGGGGTTTAGGGTTTAGGGCCCCGAAACCACGATGGGGATGGTATTTTGAGGCCCGATTCCATAACTGCTAGTGAGTAGTATACATGGAGGTGCCCTTTCTAAGAACCTACTACGGTTGATGATATAAATTCTGCATAACCCATAAGAAGGAGTTGACCATAATTCCCATAGTTTAGGGGCCTCAAGGTAATGAAGGGTTTATATTATCAACACTAGTGAAATCCCCGGCTGCTTCGGGTGCTAGGGTGGGCATCTTGCTCACCAAACCCTATGCCTGACATAACCATGCAGCAGTTTTGTGATGGTTAGAACCCAACAGCACCCTAAACCCTAAACCCTAAACCCTAAACCCTGAACCCTAATCCCTGAACCCTAATCCCTAAACCCTATAACCCCTAAACCCTAAACCCTGAACCCCAAACCCTAAACCCGCAACAATGCTGCAAGATGCACGAACAACCCTGTAAAAGTCTTCCACACCCTTAGAAGACTCTGTGAACGCATCCTAAAAGCAATCGACCCCATAGATCTAAGCCCTAGCCTAAGGGGTTCAGGAATACGGTTTAGGGGTTTAGCGGTTTAGGGTTTAGGGGTTTAGGGGTTTAGGGGTTCAGGGTTTAGAGGCTTAGGGTTTAGGGGTTTAGGGTTTAGGGGCTTGGGTTTAGGATCCCACCAACCACAAACCCTCTGGGATCCTTAAAGAGGCACCTCTGAAGCACCGAAGAGGTCTGCCACGGGCTTTCCGATCTCTTCCTTGCAGGTTCAGGTTCAGGCGTAGAGGGGGGTGTGGGAAAGACCCAAAAGCCTCCTTAGAGTAAACCAGCACGTGCCCAACCTAAACCTAAACCCTAAACCCTAAACCCTAAACCCTAAACCCAAAACCCTAAACCCTAAACCCCATCATCCCGAAGTGCAGAACACTGGCAACACCCTACAAATTTTACAGCTCAGCAAACTCATTCCAGTAAAGCTTCCAAAGCCCTTTGTGAATTACACAGTATCTTCAAGTTTTTTAGAATTCCGTAAACCCAAAAAACCCTAAACCCTAAACTCCTAGAATCCTAAACCCTAAACCCGAAAATCCTGAACCCTAAACTCCTAGAATCCTAAACCCTAAACCCGAAAATCCTGAACCCTAAACCCTAGAACCCCAAACCCCAAACCCCAACCCCGGAGCGGGACCCGGGCAGTTTCCTTGCAGTTTTGGTGGGTTTGGGTTTTGGGGTTTAGGGTTTGGGGGTTTTTGGGTTTAGGGCTTAGGGGTTTAGGGTGTGGGTTCAAGAGGCCTGTTTATGGCTCAGGGTTTGTAGGGTTCTACAAAGGCTTGGGGTTTCAGGGCTCCTTTGAAAAGATCTATATGGTTTTATAGGGGCTCGGGTTTGGGGTTTAGGGCTCTGCAAGGGCTTGGGGTTTAGGGCTTCAGGCTCGGTTTCAGAGCTTGGGGTCCAGGGTTCCAGGCTTGTGTTTGGGATGGGTTTTGGGTTTAGGGTTTAGGGTGTAGGGTCTAGCGTTTAGGGTTTAGGGCTTTTAGGGTTGAGGGTTTAGGGTTTGAGTCATGGGACCTGCAGGATTTGTAATTCCGACCGTCACGGCATGCGGCATTCAAAGCCCCGCAAGAATGCGAAACCAAGAGCCCGGATTTGGAGCAGGGCCCATGCCACAACCCTAAACCCTAAACCCTAAACCCTAAACCCTAAACCCTAAAACCCTAAACCCTAAACCGAGAAGTGTTGCCATCTCAACCTCCTGAAAGCGAACCCTCGCACAGAATGTACGGGCCTTAATAGTTAGAATAGGGTTTTGGGGCCCATTATATACTTATAATAAGGAGCCCCCCCAAAAAATAGTATAGGTAATTATTTAGGCCCCTTTTTTACCCAACACCTGCTACCCTTAACCCCGTACGTCCCGCAACCCACCATCCGCCACATCCGTCAAATCCCTCAACCCGCCTGTCATGGAGAGGAAGTCCTCTGTGAAAAGCAGCGTGAACCAGAAAGCCACGCTGCCGCCAAGCATGCACCACCTTAGGCTCAGGGTCCCTGTAGGGTCCTTTGGTTCTAAAGGGTGCCGTACGATTTTGGCACCTAGAAACCGGACCCTAACTTGGAGAACTACCCATTTGTTGAGGGCTTCATGATTTTTGAGGGTTTTGGGTTGAGATAAAGGTTTCCGCGGCTTACAACACTGAAAGGTTCAGGGGACTTGGTGTGTACAGTGAGATGTAAGGCAATTGTAGTTCAAGCTACTTTAAGTCTGCTGCTTGCGACCAGTGCATCTTCCTTACACCGAACGCACCGTAATCCCGAACACCGAAACCGTTACCGTTACACCTCAACGCGCCCCTGCGAGCCACATGTAGAAACCCTTACAGCCCTTGTGTAGAACCTTTCAAACAGGGCTGCAAAGGTCCAAAGAAGGCTTTCAGAGAGATCTACAGGGCTTCTTCAACTTATGAGGAATACTCCATAAAGTAGTCGAGGGTCCCTAACAAAAAGAGTAGGGTCTTGAGGCCCACTATATGATAATTGTATTAAGGAACCCCCAAAATAGTATCGGTAATTGTTTCCGCCCCTACAGTATACAACTTTCTGGAATAACCTTAAGATCTAGGGCTTAGGGTTTAGGATGGTTTAAGGCTTATACGGTTTAGGGTTTAAGTTTAGGGTTTCTTACAACCATCTGCAGTCTCTTCATGCACCTAGTGTCTTTGTGCTTGTAGTTATACGGTACTTCAGATTCATGGGTAGTTGCATGAGTAGGTTTAGAAAGTAAGGAAACTATAGTCATAACCGGCATGAAGGGACTTATAGCCCCACTTAAGACAAATGAACCTCCAAGTAGAGACTGTAAGAAGATACTATATTATTCCAACCCCCCCCCCCCCCAGTAAAACTAATCAAATCTGATGGGTAGTTCTCTAGATTAGGGTACATGTTTCGGCCCCCAATAGTAGAACGGCACCCTTATAAACAAGGACCCTAAAAGGAACTCAACCCTAATTTAAAGAAGTACCCTCGTAACTACCTTGAACTACCATAACTTACTTTTTTGTAGGTCCTTACTATAAACCTCATATATACTTTATAAGGACCCTACAACAAAGTAGGTTTTGGTAGTTTAAGGTATCCATGAACCTCCAGGTATGGGAGTTCGATCTCGTAATTTTTGGGGTGCGGTCGTCGGTCCTGAGGCTTTCTTTGGAGTAACTAGCTGGGGGCTCAGGGTTTGGTGGTTTAGGGTTTAGGGTTTAAGGGTTTGGAGCTGAATCCTGAACCTAAACAAACCCCATACCCTGTGGGGTCTACGCAAAAGTCGATCTCAACGCCCTGCACTACGCCAAAGGTTCTGCCCCAAAGGGATCTAATTCCAGACAAAACTCCGGAAGCCTTAAGAACCTCCACAGCTCTCGAACCGTTTGGGGTTTAGGGGTTCAGGGTTCAGGGTGTCGGGTTTAGGGTTTAGGGTTTAGGGATTTAGGATTTAGGGTTTAGTGTCACCTAGGGTTTTGGGGTCTCTGAGGCTCGTAGTGCTGAGGGTCTCACGTGTCTGCAGTTTTGGGCTCCTACACTCCATTGACCCGAGTGTACAAGCCCTAGCTGAGCGGCACTTTAAACTCGCGCAACCCAGAAACCCGAAAACCCTAAACCCTAAACCCCAGGAGCAACCTGAAGCCTTAACGCCCCAAACTCTGAAATGCTAGTTCAAACTTCGAGGACCCTCAGGAAATCCTCGTAAAATCCTTGTGCAAGCTGTTGCAACGCATTCAACAAGCCCGTGTCGAACGTGCACAAGAAAGCAAACCCTAAACCCCAACCCTAAACCCAAAACCCCAAAACCCTGAGCTGCCAAGCGACATGCTGATAGAGATGTCGGCGCCTTCCACCTGGTGGTGGTACAAGGGCAGCACGCCTGCACCGGTGTAGGAGGCAGGAATTTAAGGTTTGGTTTAGGGTTTAAGGATTTAAGGGTTTAGGGTTTAAAGGGGGTGGGTTTCTTGGAGGTTCACTAGTAGCTAGACGTCATTTTTTTGCAGGATAACTATAGCTATAACCCAAAATTCATGGACTTACAACCCCACTTCTAGCTACCCATGAGCCTCCAAGTACAAACCCTTAAACCCTGAACCCGTAAGGTACCTTCTACCCTAAACCCTAAACCCTAAACCCTGAACCCGTATAGTACCTTATAGATCCCTATCACTGCAGCGCTGTCAAATACCCCGCAACACACCCACGACCGGATGGAAACTCCAACTCTCAGCAGTTCTAGTTAGGGGTTTTTAGTTTTATCAGCGACCGGAACAGTTACACCATTATCGGATACATCGTCACTGTGGTATTGCAATAGCAGCAGGAAGGAAAGGAGACTTAGCAACTTTCTGCGTTCATCGCCACATTTGCATTACATGCGTTCAGAGCTGTGCTGCGGTACCTGCAGGTGGTCTCTGAGAGGTGTAGGAGCCCTGAGTTACAGCATTTTCCGCACCACGCGAACCAGCTCACCGGCTGCAAACATCTCCGTGATGCCATTGCTAGGCCAGGACAGCTGCTTTCTGTCCTGCATGGCCCTGCTCTGGCATCCCTCAGAGAGATCTGCCGAAGACGTGCGTCCCTCAGATAGGCTGCAATTTCCAAGGACCCACCAGGTATGACACCATTGTTGACAACAAAATCTTTTGCGAATCCATCGAACACTTCTGTTGATGGACAGTTGAAATTGTCCGGCGTTTGGTAACCTGCCGTCAGCAACGCTTGAGCCACCTCATGTTGCAGCTTTGCTTCCTTCAGCATCTTTGCCCAGCGCTCGCTGGCCATTGCACAATACAAATGAGAAAGAGCAATCGCTAAGAAGATAACACCACACTGGGAGAGACTGGAAGCTCACGCGAGCAACTCAGGCAATGCAATCTGCAGCACACAGCACACAGCAAATGCTGAAGCATCGCACCATCTGCTCCACAACCATGACACGCTGCAGGGAGGTACCTGGACACCACAGGGCAGCAAAAGACAGGACACAGAATGTTTAAAGCCTACAAGAACCCCCGGTCACGCTTCTGTTCAGGCACTCGGGCCTGCAGAGACACACCCGGAATGACCGCACAATTCGAAACCATGGAAGCAGGGATTCTTGTCCCAAAATTCCCAGTGCGTGCCCAGCTCTTTGGCCGGCCGACAGGCCAGCATCCATTCCTTGTCATCCCTGCCCCGGACTGCCGCACAGCCTGATGCTGTGTTGAGTAGCCACTGCTGTCCATCCTGCGCCACATCCGGCAACTCCTCGCACTCGTTCGCCTCCGGGTCGTCGCTTCCGGCTGCACTTATGAGAATTCGACGCATTGGCGCAATCGACACTAGAGCACTCACCATCGCCCTCTTCGTTCTCAGTCTCCGACTCAGTGTCGGAATCCAATGTTGGAACCTCGACGGTGCTTCGAAAGAGCTCGTCATCAAGGCATTCCAGGCCGCGGTGGAGCGGCACAGCAGCACCTTGGGACGCCATCCAGCACGCAGGGAGCGCAGTATCTTGCGCTGGCACTTCAGCTGCGGGCCAACGTCATCCCTAGAGTAGCGCAAGACGACGCACCTGCGAACCTGCGGTGTCCTTGAGCAAATCGCAGAACTGAGTCAACATCCAGCCCGCGACCCACGATAGCAAGGTCGCTTTCATTGAGTGGAGCGAGAACATGCAAGCAACCTCGGGACTCAAACCTGCATGGACAACGAAAGTACGTCTAAATTGGCAGAGCATGCTGGAATATTTAAGAGGTCTGCCACGCTGCGCCAGGAGGAAGCCCTGCATTGGGTGTGCACCCCGAAGCTCGCGAATCTCGTCGTAAAGTGCCTTTGCCCAACACGACCTGAAAGTCCGCCAGAAAACAAAGCCCGAGTCATGCCACGCTTGCTTGTTTTGGTCCTCCATGACCAGCCCCGCACGGAATCGCCATCTCACAACACTGAGTTCAAGCTCATCATTTGTATGACCACCGTGGACTCGCCCAAATGGTCAACACCGCGCACAGAAGCAGTGTGTGATCACCGGGATCGTCCAACAAGGCTGTTCGAGCCGCTGGACAACTATCAAGGGTAGCGGCAGAGCTTCCTTTACACGTTGCGGTTTCCAGCTATCCTGCGCCAACCAAGCCGAAACCAGCGGGCTTTGCACAACAGACTCCAACTGCACAAGCTCTCCATGGGCACATCGGGTGCCTCTGCTGCTCCAGCTGACAATTAAACGCTGCAAACCGCACACCCCGCAGAACACTCTTTGCAGACCGGACACATCCGGACCCACGTTTCCTCAGCCAGACAGGCTCGCAAGGAAATCCAGCATCCGTCCCATCGAGGGCTTGCCCGGCTTCCAGGATAAGGATGCACAGAACCCAACCCAGGTACGCCATCCGCACAGATGTGCCTTCAGCGTCGGCGGTGCCCTGTCTAAAAACAGCGGCCTCTCCTCACTGCAATCCTCCAGCTCCAGCAGAAGTATGCCGTCCTGTCGAAGACAAGACCTACAAAGGCTGCGCACGCCAGACCCCTGAGTTCTGCGTCCTCGTAGTCGGCTAGCGAGCATACCCACCTTGGACTCCCGGCAAGTGATGCCCCTGCAATCTTTGCCACCATCGCTCTAGTGCCGCTAGCCCTCGCTGGTTCCGCACTTCTGCCACTGTCTGGCGCGTTCGAACTCTCGCATAAACGGAAGGGGTTGTGGAACACGATACGGCAGGGGTCCGGCCGAGGAGTAGCCATCTCGAGTTCTTTATCCTTGCCGAACCTTCTTCAGCGGCCGCGAAGCAGCAGCCATACAACAACAGCGAGAGAGACCCACAAAGCAACTTCGATAAACTATCGGCTGCAGTGATCAGCCGCCGACGAAGCGAACAGAGAAGACAAAGCAACAAGTTGATACTTCGCATGACATGCACTAGTGATCGTGCCACACACAAGGCGTGAGGTAGCCCTAAAGGAGCCCTTATAGTTCCTAATTACAGGAAACCCTAAACCATAGCCCACGAACCTCCAAGTACAGTAGGGCGTTCGAGGTCTTAGTAGGTAAACCCAAAAATAGCACGGCATCCTCACGGCATCCTTAAAAAGGACCCTAAACGGGACCCTAACTTGGAGAACTACCTACAAAGAACCCTTATACACCCTTATAGAAACCCCGTAGAAGCCATTTAAGGAACGCCAAAGGGGACCCTAATTCAGAGAACGACCCATGTGGGGGTTTTTGTTAGGTTTTGGGGTCTTTCGGCATCTTAGGACCTCAAAGGCTTTGGGTCTTCGGGCCTTAGGCGCTGAGGGCTTGGGGTTTTGGGTCTTTGGGATTTTGCGGATTTTGGGGTTTTGGGTCTTCGGGGTTTGGGGGTTTTGGAGGTTTTGGGTTTTTTTGTGGTTTTTGGGGTTTTGGGATTAGGGGTTTAGGGTTTATGGGCTTTGGGTTTTAGGACATTGGGGTTTCACATGAATGTGCTAGAATCTCCTTTATAGTACCCTGTAGTATCCTTATTCTAGTACTCCCTATAGTAGGTCTGTCCGCACTGATGGCTTGGGGCCACTTGGGGCCAGCGGTGTCGGTAGTTGCGGTGGTTCTCCTGCACCCGCGGCGGTCAGCCCTAAACCCTAAACCCTAAACCCTAAACCCTAAACCCTTTGAGCTTCCGCGACCTCGTAAAAAGGAACGACGAAGGCTACGACCCTACACCCTAAACCCCTCAACCCCTAAACTCCCACGGTTTAGGGTTTAGGGTTTAGGGTTTAGGGTTTAGGGTTTAGGGTTTAGGGTTTAGGGTTTAGGGTTTAGGGTTTAGGGTTTAGGGTTTAGGGTAAACCCGAAACCTTAAGCCTTAGACCCTTAAACCCCAAAAAGCCAAACCCTAAACCCCTACAGCGCCCAAACCAAAAGCCCCTAAAGCCTTAAACCCTAAACCCTAAATCCTAAACTCTACTCTAAACCCTAAACCCTAAACTAAAGCCTTAAACCCTGCAGAGGTGGACTCTGTCCAGCTCCGGGAGCTTTGCGCGTGGCCTTGGGTTTAGACTTTAGGGTTTAATTTAGGGTTCCACGGTTCCTTGAAGAATTCCTTTCCTAAACCCTAAACCCTAAAGCCCTAAACCCTAAAGCCCTAAGCCCTAAACCCTAAACCCTTAACCCTAAAGCCGAAACCCTAAACCCCTCATACCTAAACCCTTTCAGGGCTCCTTTCTTAGGCCCTCCGGCGCCTATGGCCACCAGACCGAAGCAAAGGAGCTGGACCACAAAACTCACCTGGGGTTTAGGGTTTAGGGTTTAGGGTTTAGGGTTTAAGGGTTTAGGGTTCTGAGTGGAGTCGGGCCGCCCATAACGTAGGTGCCTCAGGGTTCCTTAAAGGGTTCTATAAGGGCTGGACCACAAAACTCACCTGGCGTTGAAGGAAACTACAGGTGGGGAGTTTAGGGCTTGGGGTTTAGGGTATATAGGGTTTAGGGTTTAGGGTATATATGGTTTAGGGTTTAGAGTTTAGGGTTTGGTTGGGGTTTGGGGTTTAGGGTATATAGAGTTTAGGGTTTGGGGTTTAGGGTTTAGGGCTTTAGGGCTTTAGGGCTTTAGGGGTTTAGGGGTTTAGGGTTTAAGGTTTGGGGCTTTTGGTTTAGGGCTCTGGGTTTGGGGCTTAGGGGTTAGGGTTTAGGGCTTAGGGCTTTTGGTTTAGGGCTTAGGGCTTAGGGCTTTGGGTTTAGGGTTTAACTTAGACGTAAATCATTCTTCTGGCTGCCTTGCTGTCAGTCAGTTCCGGGCACGAAGATCCAGAACATAGCGGGATATTACCGGGTCTAGGGTGGCCTTCAACATTAAACCCTGAATCCTAAAGCCTGAAACCCTACTAGATGGGTGGATGTATGTTACCAGGTCTTGCATGTTACCAGGTGACTTCAGCCCTACACCCTGAACCCTAAAGCCTAAAACCATACTAGATTGCTGGGTGTATGTTACCAGCGTTGATGGCTTCCAGGATATTTAGAGGGTGTCTGCGTCGCTGAAATCCGAAAGATTCAGGGTCCTTCGGGTGGGGTTTACCTGAATCCTAAGCCCTAAACCCTGAACCCTAATCCCTACCTGGACCCTGAAGGCCGATCTTTTTAGGGTCCCTTATTATGATTTTTTTTATAAACGCCCTTAGAAAAAGTAGGGCTCTTTGGGGTTAAGGTAGGGGTGCTGGGCCGTAAAGACCCGGTCCGAGCCACAAGAAGAGCACGAACTCCGTGGAAAGCCATCGCCTAAGAACGATTCCGGTGCTTCAGGGCTTGAGATGTTTGAGGGTTTAGGGTTTAGGGGTTCAGGGTTTTAGGGTTCAGGGGTTAAGGGTTTAGGGTTTAGGGTTTAGGGGCTTAGGGGTTAAGGGTTTAGGGTTTAGGGTCTGAGTCTTAGGGTGTAAGAGTGTAGGGCTTCGGGAGCTGGGCTGTGACGTGTTAGTAATCCGGTGACTCATCCACCCTACCGGTTTAGGGTTTAGGGTTTAGGGTTTAGGGTTTACGGTTTAGGGTTGAGTCCCAAAGCCATGAAACAAGCTAAGTCCGGCTTAGGGCTTAGGGTTTGAGGGGGACTGCTGTCACCACAACACTCCTTTCTGTAATCATAGTTGTGAACGGAATTTGCTAGGCAAAATACGGGTAGTTCTCTAAATTTACATCCTTTTTTACATCACCCAAAACAGTACGGCACCCCTGTTAAAAACGACGCCACAAGGAACCCAAATAAAGAGAACTACCCATACACAACTAACTACCCATACAGAACTGACTGCTATCATTGGGAGATCCCAGTTCAAGCCATCGGTTTCGGTTTAGGGTCTAGGGTATAGCGTTCGCTAAAGAAGCCAACAAAACCCAACTCCAAACTCTCGGCTCAACCAAGAGCCATCCCTTAGGGTTTAGGGTTTAGGGTTTAGGGTGGTTTAGGGTGGTTTAGGGTTGTTTAGGGTTGTTTAGGGTCGCCCAAGCCCAAACCCCAAAACACAAACGCCAAAGGCACTCAGGCGAAAGATCAGGAATCATCCCCTTATGGTACTGCACACCCTGGAGGATTCTAGAACTCTTAATTCGGGTTTGGGGTTTAGGGTTGACTTCATTCAACCATATCAGACTCCAAAATCCTCTCTCGCAATCGCGAAAGCCAGTCGTTATCAGAACCCTTAAAATAGAACCCGGTTACGAAGATAAGAACCCCCAAACCCTATTCTACCCAATATAGCCCTTGTACTAAACCGATGAACTCTAAACCCCGAAGCCTAAAGGGTTTAGGGTTTGGGGTAGTTTAGGGTAGTCTAGGTTAGTTTAGGGTTTAGGGTTTAGTGCACAACCCTAGCATGGCCAGGCAACCAGTGCCAGGAACTTCCTCCACCGTCGCTCTTTCCAACCTGGGCTGATGACATTTGATCGTACTGAAATCAGAAGTATGATGTACCCTGTACCCTAAACCCTAAACCCTAAACCCTAAACCCTAAGCCCGAAGCCCTACCTGTAGTTTGTCGTTGTTTAGCCTCTTTGGTGTCTTATACGGGATTTCTGAAACTGTTTCTGATGGCTTAACAGTGGCTTTACAAGAGAAGATGGAGCGCACGTCACCTAATTCCAAGTACCAAAATGTAGGAACCTGATTTACAAACCCTGGATCCGTAGTAGGGTTCTACGAACCCTACTGTTTGGGGGTTATAGCGCCAGGGTTTCTGAATCAGGTTCCTACATCATCTTCCATCGACACTACTGTTTAAACCCATCTGAACTCTGCGCGAGGCCTTTTAACAAAGAGTAGAGCCCTACTTGACCAGCTCTCGAAGCTCTATCAAGCTGCCTTCCACGGTACCAAGTCAAGGCACAAAGACACCCTTCAGGAACATATGAAAAGAACACTATCTACGATGGCGGCTGAACAAGTAGTCATCGTATCCCCTTTTGGTCGCAATATAAGTAAACCAAAACCTAGTCTAAACCCTACATACTCTGATCATTCGCGTCCGGAAAAATAAACCCTAGACTCACCCCTAAACCCTAAACCCTAAACCCTAAAGCCCTAAACCCTAAACCCTAAACCCTAAAGCCCTCCTTACAGAACCTTTGCAACAACCCTCTATTCCGATGCACAAGGCCTCCTAAGAACTCCGAAAAACCCCGGCTCCAACAATTCCGTAAACCCCTAAACCTAAACCCTAAACCCCTACACCCTAAACCCTAAACCCCTAAACCCCTAAACCCAAAAACGCAAAACCCTAAACCCTAAACCCCTATATCTAAACCCTCAACCCTAAACCCCCAAACCCTATAAACCCTAAACCCCTAAACCCTAAACCCTAAAACCCTAAGCCTCAA
>CAJNDV010026113.1:130156-161521 GCA_905221635.1 Symbiodinium sp. CCMP2456 | reverse complement strand
AGAAAGAGCTCGAGGCGTCAGAGCCTCAAGCATCTGCATCTAGTGATGCACTCCTCTTCCAGGAGCGCGACAGCGTATCGTACCAGAGTACATAAACCAGATGTGCGAAGATGCAATGGGAAGAACTGGACAAGAGTCTGTGAAACCAGGTACGCCAGACTCTACGGAAGCTAGAACACAGTCGTAAGACCTACCTCCTGCAGACGACGGAGAATAAATAAGAAGTGAGTGTAGGCAGAGTTTCACCCGCGAAAATTTCTCAGCGAGAGAATAAAACCCTGCAGTACCGCGACCGCAGTCGAAACGTAATGTGGTTGCTCTGGAAGTGTTTGGAAATGACGAGGTATGTGCTACTGTACTGATGGATGTTGGTTGTGAGGACTGGCCAACGAGCAATCCCCGAGAATTGGGGGATGGAAAAAGGTGGGTCTGTTGCACAACAAGTGTTTCAACCCGCACGGAGAGTAAAACTCGCGGTGGAACGGGAAGTGCCCACACGGCCAGTAAACAAGTGTACGTACAGCGACACAGACCTCGAGGCAGGGTGTTGAATTTCCTGTATAGGTAAGTCCCCCCTTTAAAAGCCCAAGGCTCCGGCATGGTAATACGTGTACAGGTGACCCGTGCAGCGCCTTTTGCTCAAGCAGTAAAAAGAGTGACCGCGTAAGGTTGTACAGTTTAACTAATGGGCTTACTCCCAACCCCCTCAAACTACCAGATTTCTTTCGCGTGTGGAACAAAACAATGAAAAACACGACCGCGAACATCTAAGGCACACTAACAATTCGTCACTGTCATCTTGCTATTAAGCACAACAAAAAATTGCCAAAACTCCAAAACGTTCCGAGATGTTTCGACACCGTTGAAATGCAATGATGCCGGATCTGGAGTAGTAAGCCATTGGAAGCATTGCGCAATCGCATTACAGTTCGCAAAAACAAATCCGAGTTTTTGTGACATCAGGAGGTCGAAAATCGTTCAACGATGCAACGAAGAAACCGATATTTGTTTCCGCTCCGACATGTTGCGCAGTCAACCAGGATCTTTGTCGATCTGCCGCAAATCTGCTTTTGGACCTTCCAAGTGTTTCTGGCTTTGGACCGAAAAGGATCGCTGACACAAGGGGCGCAAGAAGACTAAACAGAACCAGACGTCAGACGTTTCGCTTCATGAGCAACACAAAATGTTGAAATCAAGCATAGAAGCTCAAGCAAAAACCGTTTCCGACATCCCTTCGCAATTAAAACCAACCATGTCAAGAAATATGACGATTCAAATTTTGAGTAACCTATTTTCCGTATCAGCCCGAATTTGGCTTGGATTGCTCATCACATGGGCCAGCACTTTACAAGCACAAGCTTTTCAGTGCCCCGCCCGTGTAGCACTTGAGCCAACGCTCCAGTTCTGGTTTTGGTGTTCCTTCAGGTCCTTTGGTCCACGCAAACTTTGTTCATGAAGTTTATTGGCCTCGGAACAAAGCCATTTCGGGAAGGTCGGATATTGGGAAGTACAGGTTCATAGGTTCAAAACGAGGCGTACAAAGACCAGATTTGGAACATCATGTTCTAAGGTCAGGCAGCCCCAGCGGTCAGCCAAATGAAACCCACGGGTCACGGCTTTGTGTTATCATGTAAGTCTAGCAAACTTTTTCATCAAAACATTTGAGTTTATCAAGTTCAATATGTTTCATGAATGGTTGTTTCCAGCAGTGAACATTGTCAACATCCAGTCGGCGAAGTCTGTGTATTTGGACGGTTGGAGTCTGCGTTCTCATAAATTTTGGTCTGTGAAAATCGTCTTCTGAAAATCGAACAAGGGCCTTCAATTGGACCGAAAATGTACGAAATTGTTGTTGTTGTTGCTGCTGTCTTGATTCTTTATGGCTCTGTCCGGACAAGTGATTTTGTGTTGGCGTCGGCTGCCGTTGGTGCTGGTAAGTGGCCGACAGGACAGCTTGAGGTTGGCAAACTTGTTGTTGCAGCCGTGTTATGCGGCAGGATGTCGGTCAAGCTGCTCTTCGCTGCATGTCTACTGCCAGGTGGATTCGTTGGCATCTTAATACGGGGCATATTAAGGCGATGGCTTCTTTACGAATTTGTCATTCTTACCAAGGCTTGGACGGCAAGCCGCCAGACTGTTCCTGAGATCACATCCCGCTCGTCGGGACAGGTGCAGGAGGTGCAGCTTGCACAGCTACGAGGCTCGACAGGGTGGTGGGCCGCGAAACCTGCATATTTTGGCTTCATGTGGTGCTAGAAAGCTTGGAGCAGCAAAAAGGCACGAGCACCCTTGCCATCCCTTACCAGCCACATTGAGAAACGACGAGAGTTCGGAAGTGCGTGCGTTCTGTGTTGTGCTCGTGCTACTGGCTGGGGCCTTGTGTGTGGCACTGCCAGGCACTGACAGCCGCTTGTTCCATCCTGAAGAAGAGATCACGGACGCCGCGGGCGCCACACTGCCCGCATGGGCACGCGCTTCGGTTGCATTGTCTTGTTGCCTCAAACCCAAGCAGATTCAATGCTGGGCAGCAGGCGCAGGACTCGCAGCAGTTGCTGTCTTGGCCGCAGTGGTGCTCAGCCCACGTGCTGCCTTCGCCGAGTCGGAGGTCAAGATGTATGTGGGGCAGGCCCAAATTTGTTTGATATCTCGTGGACGTTTCAGAGGTGGTAAGAGACACATTTCGACGCGTCAGCACTGTATGGCAGGGGTGCTTCTGGCATGTGCAGCACGAGGTGGTAAAGCAAGAGGCATCCTGCTTTCAAAAGCGTCTGTTGCGATGTCACGGTGTCGGAATATGAGAGGCTTCAGATCTCGGTCGCCAGCCCACGGAGATCACCGCACTTTCCGGATATGCTGGGGGCACCGAGGTGGGGCCCTGTCGTGGTTCGAGCTGAGATACAGAATGCGCCCACAGAAGGTTCATTTCCAAGAGGAAAATCAGAATGTCTTGTCCTGTCGAGAGCACCGAAGTCGGGCTTCCGGGTGCAGAGCTTTGGCTCCGTCCTGCTTCCAGATTTATCGAGCACTTTTGGTAAGTTCTTGGCTTCTCAGACGAAATATGGTGGATATACTGCATCGCAAAGTCTAAAACCTGGGACTGGGAGGTTGACACTCAGTGTCGTGTTTCAGTTTGGGTGTGTGCTTTGGATTTGGGAAGTAGAGACTCCTCGATTGGATGCTTCAGGACTTGGCTTCAAAGCAATCCACGTTTTGGGAAAAACCAAAATTTGTATACTTCTGTGTGTGGGTGTGTGTGTGAAAGATGCGGCTCAGTTTGTATCAACCCTGTGCAGCGAGGGCAGTTAAGAGGCTTCCGAATCACTCCTTCATGAACGGTGGCTGAGGCTTAGTCCGTGAGTCAAGGAGCAGGGTTGAGGAAGTCACGTAGGTCACTGCATTCATGGGGATTGGGGTTAGGCTTTCGGTTTCGAGACTAAAGGTACAGGGTTTCCGTGAAGTTGGTTTTCGGGATGCGGTTCGTCAATCGCATGAAGCCGTGGTGGACAGCAGGCTTAATGCAGGTTTAAGACCGTCAAGGCGGTCTGCTTGAGGTTTTCGGAGTCTTGGCTTGAGGGTTAAGGCTTCACGCTGGATGTGGGAAGTGATTCGAACGTATTGTGCTTCTGGCAGAACAGTATAGAAGTGTGGTCTGCGTGGGCAGAATTTGAGTGTGGGCTCAGTAGGGTCAGCGTCTTGGTTTTCGTTCTGGAGTGGGGTTCGGAGTGGATGTAGGTTTGAAGTGTATCAGTCGGGCGAAGCCAGCTGCCAACAGACTTGAATGTGTCATTGTGAGTTCCAGAATGTTGGCCTTTGGCCTCGAAATTTTGAATCCCGGTACTAGCCGTCTTTCCAAAAATGCCAGCATATGAGGGGAAGCATCAGTGTAGTAGCCCTGAACTTCGCCAGTTGATGGGGGCAATCATGGTGGGCGTATCTCCGAATCTGCCAGTAGATTTGGGCGGAAGCATTTTGGCCGTGCTCCAAATCAGGGGGAGCGTGGTGGTCGCCAGGAACTTCATGATCTCCTGATGGTCTCCTGGCGGTCTCTGGGTGGTCCCTGTCGGTTGTGGTGGTCCTGGTGGTCGGGTGCTCTTGGTCTGAATGTACCCTAGCACAATTTTTGATTGAGGCTTGGGAAACCGATGTAGTGGCCTCGTTTCAAGTTGGAGTAGACAGCAGTGCACCTAGTGAGGTTGATTTATTCACGCGAACTTCGTAAATATGCACCGGATCACCATCAAGGAAACATGTAGCCGTGTCCTTCCCACCCTTGATGTGCGCCCCTCCATTGTCAAAGAAGCTGAACAGGTGGGTGGCAATGGGGAGGTGTGCTACCACAACATGGCTATGGCTCCTGACTATGGCCGGATGGGCCACACAGAGGCGCAGCTTGCAAAGGAGCGTACTGTGTACGCCAACTCCAACTTTGGTGTGGGAGGTCGTGAATGTCTCCGTCCCCGAGGGAAAGGTCGGTGCCTTTGCCAAGGCGCGGCCACAGACCTCGCTACGTTCCCACGGTGTAGAAACGTACTGCCTCAGGCCTACTTCGATGCTGCAGCAAAGTACCCTTTTGGCCGCGCAGATCCACAGGCAAGAAGCCCTTTTCATCTTAGTTTCGCATCAGTGGCTTATCAGTGTTGCAGGTTGTCGACATGTTGACGTGTGATGACATGTGGAAAGGACCGTGGAACGGAGTACCGCTCGGCCATTGGGATTCCAGGCCATACTGGCCAGGGCACGGTTGCGTTTCGGAATGTACCGCAAAAGTCGCCACCTATGTGGAGCTGTGCTCGTGTCAAGATATGCGTTCAGATTCTAGCAAGCAGCTCCTGTGAACAGTTCGGCTTGTTGAAATGCAGAGCCTTGTTTAAATCTATTGTCGCTAATCTCCGTACATCATGCAACAGCTGTTGATAGATTTGTGGATTTGCGGAGTCTGGCAACAATTCCCGCATGCATGCGTACTCATGCCGCTGTCCTCTCGACGAAATCTGCTGCCACGTGAGATATCATCAGATCTCAAGTGGTACGCGTGGAACCAGATCTGGCACCATGTCAACTGTCGATTGGCATCCTGCTCGGAGCCTGGTCAGTCTAATGATCTCCGGCAGAAACGACAGAGGCAGGGCGAGCAAGATCAGAGGCGCGCAGTTGAGCACTACACGAAGGCCAAAGACTGCCAGGCTCTGGAGGATGCCACACTGGAGCAGTTTAAACGCCAAGTAGACGCGCTAGCCCGCACCAGCGCAGAGGGAGCCTTAGAGGGAAAGTGGCTTGGAACCTCGAAGGCCGAAGTGCTTCCTGCTCCAGACGAATTGGAACCAAGAATGTGGCTGGAATTGGTGAAGGGAATCAAAAGTGCAGCCATCGCTGTTATTTTGTTGTCACATGAAGAAGTTCAAAAGGCCGTAGCGGTGCAGCTAGACTTCGATGATGCATGGTCCATGCACTCGGAGAAGACCGCAGATCCATCAGTCTCGAAATAAGAACCTTTGTTCTGCCGGTGCAGCGGAGCATCTATGCAGCGTGCCCTCTGTGCATGAACATCGGATTTGCACAGGTGCGACATGCATCTGCAGGCTGTACAGGACTGCAAGTTCTCTGAATCCGGCAAAGGGAAAACGGCTTCTCCAAGGAAATCGCAGCACGGCTCGGGTGGTGCTTTGGGGATGGAGATCCTACATCGTTTTTGCGCGCACAGGCGGCATGGATGGACCTCTATTCAAAGAAGTCGAAGCTGCCAACAATGGCCGGCTTCAGTTGGTTCGCGGTCAGGACGGGCGATGTCAGAAATCAGATGAGTTCATGTTAGATAACGCAGGGCAGTCGACTGTTCTCGCAATCTCCACTTCTCGCCAAGCAGTGACGGCATGCCTAGCAATGGTGATGTCATGTTGTTCGCCTGGATGTTGCTGCAGGGCAATGATGCAGACACCGTCGGCACGAAGAAAGTGTGGGTGAGCTGGCTTTAGCATTCTATTGGTGTAGGCCTGATGTAGCGAAGAAGCTTCAGAAGCGCGCTGTTCTTGCCATGCCCAGATTTACGACTCGAACAGCTTTCCCTTCCACCAGGGTGAGGCGTGCAGCACGGGAAAGTGCAGAAGCTTCGATTCGTTTCGCTTGTGAGTAAGGCCAACTGTGTTCTTTTTTTCTGTCGCATGTCTACTGTGACAGATCTACCATCAGTTCCATGACGATATGCTCGAGAGATACCCGCAGGCGCAGATTTGAAGTTGTTGTGAGTCCGTAGCATCAGTGCGTCTTGCTGGTTGCTTCCGTAAAGCACCAGGAGTACCACAAGCTGAAGAAGGTCTTGGTTGATCAAGGAACAGTTCAAAAGGCTGCCGTATTCTTGAGCGCAAGTTGCAAGTTCGGGGTGGGGGGGCGGGAAGTGGCTCATATCTGTCGCTTGCAGGTCGCCTGCCCCGAGATGGGCTTCTGAGTTGCTATGAGGTGTCCTGTGTGCATTTCAAACACATGACCCTCAACACAACTCTTAGCTGCACGGATCAACCCATGCTGATTCAATCCGCCTGTACAGAAGAAACTGCTTACGCTTTTCGCGCATTTTCTCTTCGGCGCCCCAAATGACGAAATGCATGAGCATAGCTTCCAGAAAGAGCGAGGTTGACTTGACGGATTCGACGGTTCTCCCGGATTGCAGCCTACTGTAGCCAAAATTGACAAAATCTGTGGTTTCCGAAGCCGTTTACGACGCGCTGTGTAGCATTGCACATGTGTGAGTTCGAGGAGGCAGTACAGACAGACATTGACGATCATCACACAAGACGATGCAGGATCCTGCACCGTAGAACTGCTTGGCACCTCATGCCTGTTCAACGCATGATGCAGCAGCCATGTGATGCTGACGGATGAAGCTAGTGGTGGAGTTCAGCGAGAAACCAAGCTGCTATGCATCCTTGCACGACAAGGATGCTTCCGAGCTTTTTCGACCGCCGAGACGGGAGTTTTGCAGAACTTTGCGGCTCCAGCGTGCAGACGGAGATGTATTCGTCGGCTGGGTAGGTGAGCATTCCCTCACCCCTGGCAGATTGGTGCTTTCCAAACCATTTGCAGAATGCTTGGGCTTGGAAGAAGGAGAGCAGGTGGATGCTTTCCCTCACCGAGCTCCCACTGCCACATCTGTCATGGTACAGCCGACTCTTGGTGAAACTCAGCTAGGATGAGTAGCATTCTGTAAAGTATTATCGCATGATAACGGTTTGCACATCAGTGGTCTCACTTGCGGACTTGCTCTGCGCTTTGGACCGACTGAGATAGGGAGAGGCTTTCCGTCACCTTGCTCTTGAAATCGACGGTTGCTACGCCGTTTTGCTGTAGTTCAGTGTCGTCTGCTTGCCGGGGCTCCATCCCAGTAGCAACTGCAGTAGAGCTTCCTCGAGTAAACCATGCGACCAAGGCACAAGAACCCAAACAGGCACACATTTCCTCTATGTTTTGCAAACCTTTTCCCCATGCTTGCCTAAAAACGAATTCGAGGGCCCATGCCAAAAAAGGGCCACCAAGACAGCTCAGGAACTGGAATAGCCAAAATCGTCCAACTGAACAGCCAAAGCAGCAAGAGAGCTTACGGCGCGGGGACTTAAAACCGATGACTTCCCGTTATCGTGTTGTTGAAGTGCCCCTCTCCACTGCTATCCTTTTCCCGAAACCCATGCCATACAGGAGCTACCTCGCTGCTAACTGTAGTAGACATGCCGAACCGCCTCGTCAGGGACTTTATGACACAGGGACCAGAGTGATGTACCCTTGCATGGTGTTTGTGTTCTGCAGTTGCTTCCCGAACTCCGCCGGACCCGTGTCATCCACAGCTCCGTCCAGTTACAGAACGCTCAACGGTAGGGCCTCACAGAAGTCGGGGGCTAGAACTAGCTCGCATGGTGAGCTACGTCTTCTGTAGTTTACGCCCTCTAGGGTGAAACCAGGGCAAGGACGCTGCAGATGCACGTTCGCTTGGGAACTGGCTGCTCTTCCCTCAAGCCTGCTAGAGAGGGACACAGAGGCAGAGAGCGAGCCAGGGAGAGAGGGAGAGATGGATTATGTCATTGCTGAGGAACAGCATCGATGACTGGGAGGCGTTGCAGAGCTGGTGGCTTGATTTTTTTGCTAGGCCGTGCTTCTTTGCAGGTCGTCGAGTTGCAGGCAAGCTTCATTGAAGAGAACTTGCTGTCGCAGGCATATCACTGCAGAAAAGCTGTCACGACCGTTCGAATTGTCTTGCACTGCACAGACAAGATTCACATTCTGTCAGGTGGCAGTGCTTATGCCAGGACTGAGCTTCCCGGTCTGGGCGGTTACCTTATTGAGGAGAGGAAACCTCTGTGTGCATTCATTGTAGCTCAGCAAACATCGATGCTTAGGTCCATGGACAATTGATTGCAAAGCTACGCGTTGATGCAGCAGATTCGAATAAGCTCGACTCTCAGTGTTCGTGAGTTTCATCGTCAACATCTCGCGCGTGAACACAGGTCTGCCTGCTTTGTGCTGGGTCGCGACACGGCGCCTGTGTGGCAAATTCGACAGGCAAACCAACCCTAAACCCGAAACCCTAAACCCAGCACCCACATGTCGAATGGTGATTTGCTAAGGAGCTGGCGATCGAGTCGAAAAGGCGTTCGGTGGATGCAGTCGAGCTCTGATTCCGCGGCACAGAAAAGAGAAACTGGCAGAGAGTGGTAAGTCCGAGGTTCCCATCATGGGGGACGGCGCCGAGACGGCAGCCTTCGCTTCTTTCCGTGTCATGTCTTTGGATGAGGACCAGCTTTCCTCTGGCACAGTCTGCAGTTTTCAAGAGGAGGGGTGACGAGCAGGAAGATGAATTCGGCCTTCGGAGTTGCTGAGTCCTTCGGTTTTCTGTGCTCCTTCCATCTTTCTCCCGAAATTTCTGCACATGAAGCCGTGGCAATTAAACTGTGGCACAGTTCGATGTTGTACTGTGTTCATTCGTTTTCAAGTCCATCCGACGTCGTAAGAGTCGTAACGCAGCGGGCCTGCGGAGGGTTTCGGGCTGGGCGAAAATCAGCTGTCGAGACTAGGAATGGCATGCAGTTTCAAGAATCGAGGAGTCCTCGACCCCTGCAGGCAGAGTTGCCAAGGAGGAGCCATGCTGTCACGTCGCGATGCTTCTGCATCTGGTCACCGTTGCCAGGATTTGGATGACTTCTGTGGAGGTGGCTCGCAGAGTTGTCTTGCCTGGCTCATGCCACCCGACGCCACCTCAACGGGAGAGAGAAGGCGGCAGGGTTTCATGTACAGCCTGGTGCCGTTGATAGTTACTTTGCTGGGGTGCCTCGCACCAGGGAAGAAGAGATGCATAGTTGGGTGTGTGTGCAGACAACACCCGAGCTTCATGCTTGATCAGCTTCTAGTCGTATGATGTTGTTGTGCTGTGAGGGAATTTTACCCACCAGCATCAACCGTAATTTTGTCTTGGAAGAGTATCAGGGTTTGCACTGCCTTAGGCATACAGCGGGTGCTAGCCCCATGCTGAAAGGGGGTTCTCACTCGGAGTGCCGGGTGGTGGTGCGACAGCTTTGCTCTGTCTCGGCTCTACTGTCGTTGTATGACTGGTGTATGTTACTGTATGTGTGTTTATATACATATCATATATATATATATATATGTACACACACACATACATACCTGTATCATGTGCGATTGCTGCACATGTTCATTTCAGGCCTGCAGCTTCTGCACCTAGTGCACACTTGTTGCGCCTCACAGTGGACGTCAAGGCTTGTCATGTCCAGCCAGCGGAACACCGTCCAGCGACTCTTGATCTTGTGAAGGTTCCCTGCGGACACATCGCCCTCAGCGCCCGAGCCTTGTGTCAAAGCTCGTGCTCTGTGCCTTGCAGTGATCGTAGAAGTCGGCTTCGAAACATCCAAGGCCTGTTTGGCCACCTGGGCGAGGATTCCATGTTTCAGCGTGGTGAATGTCTGCTATTGTCACCAGGCGCGGCGGGCCTATCCGTTTGTTCAGCTGTTAGTTTGGAGTCATTTGGAGTGTGACCTCATGGACAGGTGCCTGTGTTCATGCCACACATTGAGCTGGTGCCCTGCTATCCAGAGCACTGGGTCAACGGAACCATCGCTGAATTCGTTCGTCAGTTCACGTATACACGCGGGAGTCTAATGGAACTCCAACACTGTGTCCGCAAAAATCTGCAGAGAAAGAGAGAGAGAGAGATATGTCTTTTTCCGAGCCCCACAAGCCCCTAAACAGGGACGCGCCAATCGGCGCGGGGAGCCTGACCGGCTCCTCGTACCCCGGAGAACAGAACAGAACAGAACAGAGAGAGAGAGACAGCGGTGTCTGCCGTGCTCTTGACTGTGTGGAAGNNAGAGAGAGAGAGAGAGGGGGAGAGTGGGAGGGAGAGGGAGGGAGAGGGAGGGAGAGGGAGGGAGAGGGAGAGACCTAGAAAAGACAGGCCTGGCTCGCTAGTGCTAGCCTTGGTTTGGTGCTGTTGGCAGACTTAGCCGAGAAGACTTCCAGACTTGACTAGCAGGAGAAATGCGAAGATATCACAGAATGTCCTGAACGGTTGGGAGAAGCCCTAGAAGGTGGCAGAAAAAGCAGTTGACGATTGCTACAGAAGTTGCACAGAAGAAACCTGCACGTGTGAGCTGCCGGAAAATTCATGCCTCATCAAATGGGGAGTGCGGCTTTCTGCGAATCTGAAGAGCAACAGGCGAGTTGCACGAGGGAAGAGCTAGAGTCTAGAGGCCGGAAGCAGAAATGCAAATAGGCAAACATGCATCGCGTCATGACGCCAGGAGCGCAAGGGCGACAAAGGAACTAGAGGGAACAAAGGTCCATGACAAAAGGTGTCAGAAACAACGTGCTCCATGGCGCTTCTTTCTCATCATATCTTGATGGCCTTGCTGGTGTTAGATAGGGGCACGAGTAGTGTAAGCACACCCATACACAGACGCACACTCATGGCGAGGTTCATTTGCCAGCTCGTCATCTGGAATTCCGTCAGACATACCAGAAGAAGCGTTTGAATGAGAACGTGCTCAATGCCGAGAATGTGAGCCACTCAGGAGCCGTTGTTGGTTCTGCTGCTCGAGAAGATGTTTGTTGGATCCGAAGACGTTTCGAAGCCCTCATAAAGTCCTGCGAGGGAGTGCGGGCCCCAGTCATTGAACACTGCGTCGAGGGTGGAAGATGTTCGACTCTTGGTCTTCAGCCGAAGGGCTCGAGATGCGAAAATGCAGTTGCAGCCTAAAGTCTTTCGTGGGGACTCTGTGACGGCTTGCAGTCGCCGCACACCTCACCTTCGCGCTCCCGCCAGCACCTCTGAATTCCTCAGTTGCCATGGAAATCGTCGTCTCGGACTTGCAATCTGCTTCCTTGCATCCACTAAAACGCCTTCACGCAGAAGATGCTTGCGCACGTGCCGGGATCGGATCAAGGCTCACGCAACACCTCGGTGGCTCGGGGGTGGAATGCAGGAACTTGCGACGGACTTTGGGCAGGTGGTGGTTGGTGGTGAGGGATGTGTATACAACTCGAACAAGATTTTTCCTTGGGCCGAGGATTGCTTACGTGAGCTCAAAGAGTGTGGCATCATGGTGATCATTCTGCAATCACCTGATTCTGCGGCACTCTTGACTTTGGGCCTGTGTAAAGACCTGCATTATGATCAGGCGCTCGCGAGCGAATCGGAGTCGCAGCTGTTGCACATCCTGAAACATATCCGCAGTCAGGGGGCTAAAACATTGGTTGTGGGAGATTCCACGCAGCTCATAGAGGCTGCGACGAATGCTGGACTGGAGGCAGCTTTTGTGTGTTCTGGTAGACACAGCAGCGCATTCGGCTTGTCGGCAGCTCCTGCCATCGATGTTCCAGCAAACGGTGGTCACTTCGTGGAGCCAGAGGAGATGTTGAGTGGCTGCAGATCTGTCTTCAAGGCAGCCCTTCCAACCTTCGCGATGTCTTGCTTCTCCTTTTCAGCCCCTTGCCTGCCACTGATCGTCTCCTCATCGCACTGCGATGTGTGAGCATGCTATGAGGGCCCTAAACCCTAAACCTTAAACCCTAAACCCTATATACCCTGCTTTTTGCAGAGGCCCCCTTTAGGAGAGCTTCATGGCTGGTTTCGGACTCGGCTTTCACGCATTTTGGGACTTGCGGAGACAGGGAACCACTCGAAGTTTGTATTTAGGGTCTGAGGTGCAGGGTCTACGGTCGGTTTAGGGTTTAAGGTCTGTTTAGGGTTTAGGTTGGTTTGGGGCTGAGGGTGTAGTGTTTAGAACTCATGGAAGTGATTGACGGAGCAGCACGGCGATACCCCGGAACTACAGACAACCCAAGCTTGATGCTCGACTCTTCTGAATGCTACCACAACATTTGATTCCGAGCGCCTCTGTTTTCGAAGCTTTTTATGGGTTTTCCACCTTTTACCGGGGTTTAAGACGTGCTGATTCCAGTGAAGCTGGGCACCGCAGCAACCTTCAGAAAAGAATCCTTGTAGTTGCGTCATAAGCTGAGCTGAATAGAGGAGAGCCGTGACCTGTAGTCTTTTGATCTAGGTGTCCGAGACAGGCACTGTGTCACTAGAAAAGGGTCGCTGGCTGTGCAGCTTGAAGTGACGTGTCGGGGTTTCCGAAAATAGGGGACCCTAATATAGTATATTACGCTAAATAGTAGGATCCTTATTATAATCTCTTGCCTTGGCGACAGCTTTCAGGAGCGCTTCTTTTTCAAGTTCTTCGCGAAGCGGCGCGCCATGGCACGACGGCTTCATGCCAAGCGCACAAATTCCACATGAATCCGCACTGACGGCAAAGAGCATGACAGGGAAGCAAGCCGCGGGAAAAAACACATTGCACAGTTCGCTCTGCCAGATGTTTCCATGCCTCTGCTGCAGATGGCGTTTGCATGTGTGCTCTCAGATCGACTTGGCGGATGGCTCTGTCCTTCGTCTGCAAGCCGAACGACCGAGAGCTGCGGCGTGCTCCTGAGCTCACCCCACCAGATGGAATCAAGTCGCACGCTGGGAGCTTGCAGGTAGGTGATCGTCCGTCTGAGTTGCCTTCTGTTTTCGCTTGCTGCATCACGAACTCCTCTGCAAAGGATAGGGGATGTATCATTTGCTTGTAAGGATGTGGAAATTTTTGCAGCATCCGGAGGACTCAGCAGTGCTGTAGGTATGAAGACAACCAGCCAGTTGGACTCGCCAAGTCTAGCTACGGACCTCGGCCAAAAACAACTTGGGCAGGCTCGTACAGCATGTGAAAAAGCAGAGATTCTGTCTTCCGTGTGGTCTGGGCGTGCGGTCAGGTCTGTGTGACTGTTTGGATGCCGTCGGGGATCGGGCTGCGGTCACCTTTGCTGAGGAAAATGTGCCACCGGAAGCACGTGCAACGTCCATAAGATCGTCTGCAGGCCATCCTAGTTTGAATAGACTATCGAAGTGTGGGAAGAGCTTCAAGTTCTTTGATGGCTAGGCGAGAGCAACCTGGAGGAGGCTGCATGTGCAGTGTCGCCGCTGTGCGCTGTTTGCTGGACCAAATTTGCCTGTCGGACTAACATTGCTCTGCCAAGTGCATGCTGGAGCAGCGGAAGAGATGCGATTTCGTTGAATGCATGATGTTGCAAACGTATCAAGTATGCCGAGGTTTGTTCTTGCGTTTTGTAGCTCGAGGAATCACAACGCCCTTCGCCAGGCCCGAAACGCTCAATGTTGCTCCCACAAGCGCGCTGTGGAAGTATTGAGCGTGCCGAACATCGCAAACACCAGCGACACGGGTGAAGCTCTCCGAGCCCCGGCTTGGAAAGTCCTGGTCGCGGTGCGAGAAACCCGGAAACCTGCATGCAACCTGTCCAATTTTCAAGATCCCAGACGTTTCACAAAACTCTGGCAGAGCCTCTGCCAGCCTAAGGGCTCAGTGGACTTGTCGCATCATGTAGTGGCTACTGAGTCAGAAAGCGAACGGTCTTAGGGCTGGCTTAGTCTTGCAAAATCAAGCACGCGACAATGCGTCGTGCTGCACCTTCTACTATGTCAGGTCACGACGTTCAAACTAGGCATTCTGCCATGATGCCCTGTTATACTGTGCAGACATTATGATGTGGCTCGACATCGCATGCAGCTGCATGGCAGTATATGTGTGTGCAGATCTCGACAAGTGTACACCCTTTCGGTAGCTCTACTTCCGACGTCTCCCGGTGGGAGGTCGACTTGTACGACGACTTGTCGGACATTGACGACATTTATCAGCTGGGTCCCTACACGAGAAGTCCCAGCCCAATCTTAGTCTCGTGCTGTTCTCGTGAAGCGGCGAACATGTCGATGCATCTCATGTCGTGATGCATCGTCTTGCCGTGGTTGTTGTCCTTCCTTGCTTGCAGTGAGGCGGCATGCGGACCCTCCCATCTTTGTGGACGGTCTTGGTGTGTACGAGGCATGACTGTTAACAGCGGCAAGTCCATGTCACATGCTGCAACTTCCCGAAAGGGGTCGACCTCGGTTGAAGCTGGTCATATCTGGTGATCGTTGTTTGGACCAAAGCGCCTTCAGGCAAGGTGTCACGCCATAGTGTAGATTCGAGCGATGGAGGGGGACGACCGGCTCCTCACACCAGAACTTGAAACTGGTGAAGTCCCCGGACGCAGCACGGCTACGTCGAAGTGGGCCGCCCGGAGCCTTGCTGTCGCGGCAGCGCTCCTGCTCACTGCCTTGGCAGCTTGCGGCTTCTTTGACACTAGCCATGCAGAGGTCTCGAGTACCTTGGCAGAGGCAGACTTAGCTTCTACCGTCATGGAATTCGACCTCACCGGTATGAAGACAGAGAAGTGTTGGCTAAACAAATCATTTTGGGTGGAAAAACCGGGAGTGTACCAAATGAAGGGGACATCGAAGACACAGCAGATCAGCCCCGCTGCTTGCCAGCTCCTGTGTGCATCGACATACAAATGCGAACATTTTTCCTACTGGACCGATGGTGCCTGTTTGCTGACAAGCTACTTGGCCTACCCCCAAGAGTACACGGGGCCGGATGACAGCGGAGTCATTTCGGGTCCACGTGTTTGCAAGGAGGTGAACAATGGGCCAACAGACCAGTTCAGTGCTTCTGCACTGGGGCTGCCACAATTTCGGGCCAAGCAGGCGCCTGGCTGTGGTAGCCTACACGACGACTACAAGCTCGCCTGGAGCGCAGAAGGCGAAACCTTCTTTGATGGTTGGCAGTTTATCAACAAGAGCGAGACGAGGGGTGCCGAGTGGTACCTGAACAAGACGGAAGCCTTTCATCGAGGTGTGGTCTTTGCGTCAAAGGCTGGAGCCACGATGCGTGTCGGGGAGCAGGTGCAGCCCTTTAAGCGCCGCTCAGTCATGCTGCACTCTGCGCAAGCATGGCGCCCAGACGTTGGCTTCATTGTGGTCATGAAGTACAAGCATGTGCCATACGGACCAGGAGTTTGGCCAGCATTTTGGTTGGTGAACAGTGACACGAGCTGGCCCAAGGGTGGCGAGCTTGACATCCTTGAATATGCGAACGATGAAACAAACAAGGTGACTTTCCACACCGACAAGAGATGCAATCTTAATGTGAAGAAAATGTTGCAATGCTCGGAGGACATCAAAGACATCGACCCGAAGATGATTGTCAGCTGCTACACCAATTACAGCGGCAACGAATTGGGCTGCTTGCCGCCACAAGTCCGAAAGACCGGTGAGTGGTACTCCAAGAATCCGGGAGTTTTGGCTCTTTTGTGGGACGCCAGTGGAATTAGCTACTTCCACATTCCCGAGAGTGAGATCCCTTCGGATCTGTCCGCCAATCAACCGCGACCAAACACTTGGAAGAGCGAGTGGCGAATGGCCTTCATGCCCTTTGACGATGCGTCCTGCATTGGCATTGCGAGGCCGCAGGAGATTGTGCTGAACATAGCAATCTGCGGCGACTGGGCTGGCAATAGCTGGTGGGGCTGTGAAGAATGCCGTGCGACCGGCTACGTGCCGGACTACTGCATCCCGGGACATGTGACCGAGCCAGCCACGGATTGCTGCACGATCTACGTCTCCAACCCCTCCGCAGAACAGCCCTTGAAGACAAAGGCGTTCTTTGATATTGACTATGTGAAGGTCTTCGAGCCTGCATCGTACGATCTACCAGCATACCCTGCTGGCACTTATCGGAATGGTGGTTTGTTCGGAACAGACAAATAGGTTCAATTCCGCCTCTAAAAGGGGGCGCAGAAAATGCACTTTCCATCTGTTGACTTGGTGTCCTTTATGCGAAAGTTGCTCTGAAGCCGTGTTGCATTCGGACGTGACTGCTCGACATCCTAAGGGTTCGGCACATGCCGTTGTGTGCTTCAATGTTTCCTTGGCCTGGTCAGAACCACAGGTGGACCTTGGGCTTGACTTCGATGTGTCCTGCTCTCAGATCATCTCTGTTCGATTCACATGCAACTGCAACTTCCGGCTGAGGAAGACTGAAATTGATTCAATTTTCCCGATGGGTGCAGCAGCCAAAGAGCACTGGGCCCTGGAAGAGAATCCAGAGGCGTGGCAAGTGAAGAGGCAGAGGCAGTCCCCAGGCTGTTGAAGATGCCGTGCAGGTGGTTCTCGTGTACATACGCTTTGCTGTGGGGGCAGCACGTGATTTCAGGACGTCTTCGTTGCCATGCCGGTGATTCTGTGAATCTGAGCCTGAGCTTCTTTCGTCCAGGAGCGGTCCTGACAAGCCTCCTTTCACACGGATCACTGCGGGTGGTCTGCTCGCGGGAGAACCGCGGGTGACCATTGCCTGGGAGGACGGTGCTGCACTTACTTTGGTTCAAGGGCCAGTGCCATGAGCGGACAGCGGATGTGAAACGAGACGAACGGGCTGCACTGGAGAATGGAGCACTGGCACGCACGAAGGCTTGCATAATCTCTTTGCACCTGCCCATCGGCGTCTAGCCGTTCATGGTGCTGTGATGTGTTTGCAATCAATGGGAGGCCCTTTGTTGAGTTTTTTGTCTTCTCTAAGACAGCTGGCCAGAACAGGATCATCACAAACTGAACCAGCAGCAACGACGAGTAGGGGGAGGAGAGACAATCTTGAGAAAAGTCCGCATTTTTGTCGCAGCAGTGTAAGAAGCTGCTGCGTGTAGTTAGCGAGACCGTCTGAACTGGAGCACGTCGGTGTTTCACAGATCCCAGCAGGAAAGGAATAGTCCTGTTAGACGAGGCCAGGAGCCAATCCACGCAGAATAGAAAAACACCCCATCTTCAAAAGGAGATCACAACTTATTATAGATTGAAGGTAAATTGAAGGTGGGGCCTTACACATGGAAGGCGAAACCTTTATTGGGAGGCACAGGCCTATGGAGCATTGCCCATCATGTCTGTTGCGACCCCATGTCAGATACTCGGTTTCGTCCAGTGTTGAGTTCCATCCCGGAGTGATACCAGGTGATCCTGTTCGTCACAACGTGGAGCCACTAGGTGAGTTCGGCCTTCCCTTTCTTCTAGCGTGTCTGGCGAATTCTTGTTTGAAGGTGTGATGTGGGCGGCGATGCCCATACCAGCTCCAGAGGCTCTCCATCCAGCGTTGGGTCGAAAGCTTTCTAAGCAATGCTGCAGCATTTCTGCGAGGAGTGGGCGGAGGTCATGCAGCTTGTGCATGCACCCTGTCAGAATCTCAGATGAGACTGCACAAGCCAAGTCGTGTGCATTTGGTCGTGAGGCAAGAACTCCATCGACACAACCAGTCTTTTCTCAGAGCCCTACTCCAGTCTGCATCGTTACGTGGAGGTCCCTCTCCGCTCCTGAGTCCAGATTTCTTGGCATCTCTGCACAGTCGGCGCAGGCCTCCTTGGGGTGCCATCTTCCCATGCCGACTACCGATGCACTGCTCGGAGCTTGCAGAGCTTGTGATGCTCTCGATGCAGCGCAGCAGTTCTTGCTCGTTCCGATGTTTGAGGCCATCCCAATGCCCAATGCTGCCCGGTGATGCCCCCTGCAAGTCGTCCTTCGCAATAAATCTTGAAATGGACAGCTCCGAGGCATCGTTGCTGTCGTTGGACCACCCGGGCCGCATGCTGAGAGCAGCAGCTGAAACAGCTTCAAGTTTAGGAATTAGGGTTTAGGGTTTAGGGTTTAGGGAAGATGGTAGCCACTGCACGGCCAAGGTCTGGCAAGTCAAGACTTTGTCAGAGGGTACTGGGTGACCTCGTGGCGGAAGGAGTTCTAGCTGTGCAGGCTTGAAGGCAGATAGCATGGCATGACCTTTCCTCTATGCGTCTTTGTGACAGGTTGCTTGCAGCAAGCTTGGACCTGGGAGGAAGTTCAAGGCAGTGCAGGAGTGCTCCTTCCTACCTTGCCTGCACTGTGATCCCATCACTGCAGAGCTTCAGGACTGGCTGCGATCGATTCTTTCCTTCGCGTGTTGGTATTCTCCCTGCGTTCTGTTGCCGCGTGCTCAGTGCACTGCAGGTCGTTCCGGGTTCCGCCCTTGTTTCCTGGCTGTGCGCGATTGGAACATGAGCGAAGACGACTCTGCCGTGAAGAACTTCGAATGCTGGGCTTCAGACGACGCACAAGAGAAATGGTCTGTGAAGAAAGTCCACACTTCTCGGCATGACCTGGTGCGAAAACAATCTAAACGGATCCGCTTGTTTTGGGAAAGGAGTTTTTTTCCTGCTTTCTTTTTGGCCTGCGGGGGGTGAGTGGGTGACGTGCACGGGTCCGGGCGGCTGCGTGAGCTCGGGGGGTGTAGGGGCGGGGGAGGAAGGGGGGGATGGCTGGAGGCGCAAGTCTTTAAGTACAAGTGGGCTTCGACGCAACATACAGGTGGAGGCAACATACCGTGTTGACATGACTTAGATTAGATTAGATTAGATTAGATTAGATTAGATTAGATTAGATTAGATACGATTAGATTAGACTAGATTAGATTAGATTAGATGAGCCCTTTCATATAGAAGTTGTATTAATCTCTTTAATATTGATATTGTTTCACTATAACATGTATTTTGAAATCATACAAACTTTTACATCACTAGTGAACTCCAGTTTCGTTAATGCTGTAAAATATGTTAAAATTTTTGCCACTGTTATATGACATTGTTATATGCGTATATGAATACTATATCAAGATTATGCAGAACTTATACGGCAAAGTTATTAATAGACAACTAAATCTTACGGTTATTATTTTGTAGTTGTCATTTTGATGTTAGTTTCTCGGCTGCTGTGGTGCAGAATTGTATTTTGCTGTAATTTACGAAGGCATGTTACAGCATTGGTTTTGCGTTTCAGTATATCATGATAAAACATGACAGGATAGAAACTAATTTAAGATAGTATGACTTAACCTGTATGAGCATAGTGCCTTAAATCAAGCAGAATAGAAAAACACATCATAGGCTGTATACAATATGCTATAAGGTTTTTATTGTACCGCACCCCCCTGCACCCCACCCACCCCGCGCAGGCCAAACAAATGAAAGGCTCCATACCCGTCCATGCGGCGCACGGCGTATGACTGACTGACTGACTGAGTTAGCCTCTAGCAGGGCAAGAGGGACACAGGACAGAGTCGAAGTATTCCGATTCTGTTTCCTTCTACAAGGAAAGGAATGTGTAGTTCGAATGATGGAGATTGATGCCTACAAGTGCTTCGGGTTACGGCAGGACAGGTCTCTTGTGAAGGTTGAAGTGGCCGCTTATCAGACTGCTGAGCTGATTGGCTTGTATTTGACTTTTATGGTGTTCCTTGTGTGCCAGGGCACACATGAAAATGGGACTCGATGAGGGTTGGGGTGGGCAGCTGGTTTGTGAGCAGTCGCAGTGCATCGCTGGACTGTGTTGGTTGCTTCGATGCTGGTCCAGCCAGCACCAAGACTGGATGATTTCGGAGCGTTGTGTGCAGCGCTCAGGGGGCCAGCGCTCAGGGGGCCTGTCAATCTCTTGCCAGCTTCTTGCACGAGCATGCAGGCCCAGATGTAGAGCCTGGAGCTCCGAATCTTTCCGTGTCTGAGGCAGCTGTTGGCATGATTACTCAGCTGATTCAGTTGTGGACACAAGTTCGTTTCCTGTTGCAGAATGGCGTATGTGCTGCGTGTACTGGAACAGGAACGTTCACCACTGCTGGCAGAGATGATCTTGGACGTCTTGCCACAGGTGTTGTTTTGGGGATCTATCTTGACCAACTCTGTTCGTCGTTAACTTGTTCATCCATGTCTCTATCCGTGTCGACGGCACTCAGCAACTCAGCATCTTCAGAGTTCTTGACGGTCAGAGCCCCCCGCTATCTCGCAGTGATCCTGTGCAGGTTCGCTCTTCGGGTGCTCGCGTGGCATGTGTTGCTACAATGCACGATGATGCATCGGTGCATCGGATGCCGCTTGGACATGTTTCAGCAAGAACTCACACGGACTTGGATGCATGTATACATGCTGCATACCCATGCCCCAATCGTATCTTTCTGGGCCGAGCTCAGCCGTTGTCGGTTTTCGCTTTAGTCGCTCAAGACTCTGCCCGCCTGTTTGCAATGCCATGATCTGATGCCCCGGATGTCAGCTGATGTGCTAGCAAGTGCTGTCGAGGTGATCACAGGTGGCACAACCAAAGTTGTGCTGCAAACGTGTTGGTCGACAGCAGCTTGCCAGCGATCCATATCATGAATGGATTCATCATGCATCATGATCGAAGCACAAATCCACCAATGAAGCTGGAAGGAGCTGAATTAAAGCAGCGACCAACAACCGACGAGAATAAAAAGAAGCAAGTGACAAGACCAGAGCCCTCCAGTCGGCATGTCGGCAGCAAAGGGACCACAATGCGGTGTCCATCCCCTGCCTTGTAGAATCTCCCAACCCGCAAGGTTTGCCAGCGTGGTGCATAAATCCCCTACAATAATGGAAGGTCTGCGCAGCCTGCCACCAACTGAAAACTGAGTTTTCGGCAAGCAGTTCTGCTTAAGCGCGGTATGAGCATTGACTATGGACGTAGGAGGCCCGTGCATCAAAATCACGTGCAATCGAAGTCGACTCGAAGCTTTGCAATAATGTTGTGGATTCTCGCATTGCGTTTGGAAGCAGGCGGGCGGTCAGAATAGCTTTTAGCTCAGTGCTAGAACTTTGGTCGGCGACACACCACTTCTGTATGATCCCACCGGCGGATCCCACATTGAAAATGACGGCCCATTTTCCAGCTTGCATTGCCGGTAAGGGGTTGGGCATTCCGAGTGCTTATTTTGCAGGCATCAGCATACATTTTCCGAATGCCGCATGCCTTGTACGGGCACCTTTTGCTTGGACGCAGCTCGTTCTGATTTCCAGCAAGGTCGAAGAGCCTGTTAGCAAGCCGGCTTCTTGCACAGACTTTCTCTTCCGAAATCCAAACTTGGTCACGATTGTACGTGGATCGACAACATCGCTCATCCGCCAAGACATTGTAAATCGCTTCCAGTAACTAGTCGTGGCAGGGGAGTTTAAGGCACACACGCAAAACGCAGCGCATTTGGCACGCACAGGGTCCCGTTACTAGCCAACGTGTCCGCACTTCTCGGCACGAAAACTTCAACGGAGTGTCTAGGGTAGGGTTTAGACGCAAAAACCAGCGTGTTCGCACTTCACGGGACGAAGACGGAGGGCCTAAGGTAGGAGGGTTTACGGCTGGCATACACGGCTTCTCACCCAACAAGTCCTCCCACCCAGTACCTCCTTTTAGGGTTTAGGGCTTTGCCAGCCAGGCGGGCTTCCTACCCCACAACTCCTTTGAGGCGTAACGGCTTGGCAGCGGAATCCCACCCAACAGATCCTTTTAGGATTGAGGGCCGACCCTAAACCCTAAACCCTAAAAGCATCTGCTTTTAGGGCTCAGGGCCTTGGCTTCCCACCGACCTTTCAGGTTTGCTCTGCCTCGCTTTCGGGGTTCATCTTCGGGTCGACTGCAGGGCTTCGTCTTGGGAACGGCTTTTAGGGGTTTGCTCCGCCTTCCTCGCTTGAGGGGTCTCCATTTTCTGGAGAACTTCAGCGGTCCATTTTCGGGGCAACTTCAGGGTTTGTTCTGCCCTTCACTTAGGGCTTGCTCTGCCTTCCTAGCTTTGAGGTGTTTGCCTGCGGGCTTCGTTTTCGGGACAACTTCAGGATTTGTTCTGCTTTCGTTGAGGGCTTCATCTTGGGGAGGACCTTACAGTAGGGTCTGCTCTGCCTTCCTCGCCTTAGGGTTTCCTCTTCGGGGCGACTTTAGGGTTTGCTCTGCCTTCCACGAGGTAGGGTTTCATTTTCCGGACGACGGTGCAGTTTGCTCTGGGGTTTCATCTTCGGGACGGGCCAGGGCTTCTGCTAGGGGACTGTTTTAGGGTTTGCTTTGTGCCAGTTAGTTGCATCTTCGGGACGACTTTGGGGTTTGCTCTGCCTGTCTTTGTTCCGGAGGACTTGGGGGGTTCATTTTCATCTTCGGGACGACTTCAATGCTCCTGTAGAGCTTCGTCTCGGAGGGGGATTTTCAAGTTTGTTCTGCCTTCCTCGCTTTTGGGGTTTCCTTCTCGGGACGACATTGGGGTTTGCTCTGCCTTCTTTTAAGGTTTCATCTTGGGTTCGTCTAGGTTTCATCTTTCGGACGACTTTACGACGTCCTGTTGGGAATGCCTTGCCAGCAAATATCTCGCCTTCCAGGTCCTAACCAACCTCCTTGCAGGGCTCAGGTTTGCCGGTTCGAGGGCACCGGAAGCTTGTAGAGCGTCTTGTTTAGGGTTCGCGGTTTCCCTTCGGCGGAAGCCGACGCGCACCAGGGTAACACTCAGGCCTTCCAGGCCTCCCCTGGCCCTGTCCGGCCCCAATGAGGTTTCCGGCACTTGCAAGTCAGACACAAGGGGCTCGGCGCGTTGGACGCAAGTCGCGCGTGCACATCAGACTGCGCGCGCCCCCCGATTCATGCCATGAGGACGAAATTTTCCAACTTCGAGCTTTCATTCCTGTTTGTCTTCGAAGCTATTGCCCATGTCCTTGGGCATCACCAGAGCAGAACAACTGGCGGTTCTGTTGGTTGAGCCATGCTAATTCAACTGGGCCAACTTTGTCGGACAGCGTGCCTTGTTACATTAGTTCATCTAGGTCGTCGACTTATGACATGTTGATCTCTTCAACCAATTGCAAACTGGTTCCTTCAATGCTGGCGAATTGCCCACGTTGTGGAGCGGTGTTGGAAAGGCCAGTGAAGCACACAAAAACTACTGTCCTAATCACCACCCTTGGTCGATTGTGGAAATCTGGGTTTAATTTCGGACAACAGCAGCTCGTCAGGAAGGGCACTCTCAGCTCCAAAACCGAACAACGCTTCGAGAGAAACTCCAACGGCTTGGGTTCGGGCCGCCTTATGTAGGGCGGCAGGTGATGCTGAAAGTTTGATGAACGGCAAGCCGAGGAGTGGGGGAGACCTAGATCGAACTCGATGCACACGAATGTATCAACTGCACAAATTCCTGCGCCGGTTTTCACGAACACACGAAACCTGTTCATGCACGCCCTTGCGCTGTGCACACGCTGACATGGAGCAGCTTGATACGAGCGAAGCCGCTGGAGGGTTCGGAGAGATTCGGAGAGACAAGGCTCTGGACGTGGCCAGCCTTGGAGCACAAGGTTCTGCCCATGTTTGCGGCGGCCCTAGATGTTACGGAGCGCGAGATGCATGAGTGCGAGGTCCTGATTCGGCAGCCCCAGCTGAAGGAGGGCATCTGGTCTTGTCGCACGACTGAAAAATCATATCTGTGAGGAGCGGCCCGAGATTCTGCAGGCCCTCTGCCACCACAAGGACCGACGGGACCGGCAGGGAGACAGAGCTTCTTGAATTTTGTTGTTGGGCTGCATGCAGGTTGCAGATGGATGGGAGGTCTCCCCGGCTCGCTGTGACTGTTGATCTCCCTCGCACAGCATACTTGCTCCCAGGTCGACGAGGCCTCGGTCTCTGGGCGTTGCTTCTTGCTCTTTGGAGTCTTAGACCATTTTGGGCCCATGACCAGGCTTTGCTTTCCGAAGGGGCAATGGACGACTGGGCTGGACGTTTCCATCTGAGCTGGAAAGGACAAGTTGCATGCACAGCCCAATCAAGACACGGATTGTGGAACTTCTCGCGGGTAGGCACTCTCGAGGCAGCCTCTCAAAATGGGGCTGAGTGGCTGAGGCATTGACGGCTTCAGCGTTGCAGATCTCGCCAGCGTGGTGGAGCGGGCTTGTGTCGAGGTCTTTGGTAAACATTCCTTTCAGTGACATTTTGGCCGCCGAAGCCCTGCAGGCCACAGTCGATGCCAGTGCTGGCAGGCTTCGAGGAGGAGACTCACGCTTGCCCGAGTCAGACCACCAAGATTGGGTCCGCAAAGTATTCCGCGCCGCATTCCAAGAGCTCGAAGAGCGTGCCTGTTGCGAGGTGGGGCGACCGCCAGCGCATGTCCATGCAGCATCTCGCCAAAGCTTGCGAGGTACAAGAACTAGTGACATTCTGCTTGGATACCTGCTTGACATGCCTACGGGATGCAGTCATGTCAGATGTCCTCGAAAGCGCCTGGGAGGACTTTGTGCCAGCTGCCATGGCTGACCAGAGCTTCTTCACATCGGACTGGTACCTTTGAGTCCTCAGCAATGCATATGACGGACAATCATGTTTGTAGTGCTTGCAGGACACAGGCCTGAAGGACATTGGAGGTCTGACCGATGTGAAGCAGGACCGTGCGCATCGCTTCGTGTGAATCGGCGTCACCTAACACCACCAGGAACTGATGGACATGCTTACCATGCCCACAAGGCAACAGGGTAGAACACAAGACTAGTTCCGGCTGCCTTGGCTGTGCCTCCAGGTATGCCGTTCTTCTGGACCGCGCCCCTGTTCGAACGAGAAAGGTGGGCCGAAAGAGTGCGAGTCGATGCTGACCTTAACTTTTGCCAACACATGCAGGGCCTGATGCTGGTGGGCCCTCCCGGTTGTGGCAAGACGATGCTGATTCAGGCTCGATGCAACCGCGTAGGGCACAAACAAGAAGCTACAGCACACTCCGACTCCCGGATACCAGGGACAGCTGTAGCAGGTAACGGGGTCGTGCCATGCAACCAGGGACCACTGCAGGCTCAGGAGGCTCTATCGCGCCAGGGTGTAGGCAGTAAACTCGGGGGTTGTCAGAGTTTGCTTTTCAAAGGTAAGATTTTCTGCCTAGGGGCGCTGTCGGGGTGTGCGGTTGGCTGCCAATCACTACCCGAGATCCTAAAGCTGCCCATCACGCTTGTTGAATACCCGCCCATCACTTGTGTTTGGGTTTTGCACCCAAGCCTCCCGCTCCATACAAACTCGCACATCCCCACTTTTTGCCGATACCTGTCACTCCTTCGTTCTCGGAGCTTACTCGGCTCGCATTCACTCTGTAAGCGTAGGAATTGATTCCAAACGCTCCGTTTAGATCTCAGAGACTTTCTTGCAGTTTCCATTGTCTTGTGGTTATTGCAGCGTCCGCTTGGCGACCCACAATTCTTTGGCAGGCTCAAGTTTTATATCGGTACCTTCAGAGTTGACGGTCCGGGATCCACCGGTTATGTGATTTTTGTGATTGTTCGAGTTCGGCGAGTCACCCCTTGTAATTGTAGCTTCTTTAGGGTTGTTGTGCTACCTGTCATCTGGTAAAACAGCAAACTCATTGAAGAAGTGCCTTCAGAGCCAAGGTTTTGTATCCTGTTTGCACCGGCGCAGAATCGAGTGTTGACGTCTAGCGAAGCAGGACATGACATGCGAGAGGGTCCTGAGTTCGCAGGCAGCTGCCTCCGAAACCAAGGGCCTTCTGAGGCTTTGGTCTGCATCTGCACGGCTTCAGTTCGGTCTGATTCCGGCGATCGCTGCGCCAGGTTCTTGTCAGTGAAGGGTCCCGAGCTTCTCTCCAAGTATATTGGAGAGTCAGAGGCCGGTGTACGGAAGGCACGCTTGGGGGACATGGAGGAGACAATCTTGCAGCATCAGCATCCTTCGTTCTCAGGTGTTCGAGCGGGCTGCAGCAGCAGCTCCGGCCGTGATTTTCTTTGATGAAATAGAGGCCTCCTGCTGAAGCTGGTTGCTTTTTACTTGGCCAACAATGGCCTGGAAGGCGTTGGCGCCAAAGCGGGGAGGTGCGACCACACGCGGGCAAGCAGCATTGCAATTATTGCATCTTGTGCGTTCCCTGGCCAGCTGACTCGACGGGGGTGACCGATCGAGTTGTCAACCAGATGCTTTGCTACTTGGATGGGGTGCGACGCCTCAGTTTCGATCTCAAGCTGCTGTCATTGTAGGCATTTTGTGTCGTGGACGCCTAGGTAGAGGACCGAGGCCGCGTCTTCGTCGCCAGACGCTTTGCAGAATGCAAACGTATTGCAGAGGAGGAACCTGAGCATTCAAGGTTGCTGCGACGGGACGGCCGGACATGGTTGATCCGGCTCTGATGCGACCTGGGCGCTTCGACAAGATTTGCTACTGCGGCCTGGGCCCAAACCACAGCAGCATGTCGTAAACGGGGCAGGGTCTGTGTGTGGCCGGGTGGCAAAGGACAAGGCATGGCAAGACATGGTACGGAAACTCCATACGAGTTAATAGCAACCTCACTGCAGCTGAAAAGTTTAAGGTCTCCCGTCAGAATCTGAAAGGCTCGCCATATGCGAAATTCTCGCAAGGCGCTTTCGCTGTTTGAATGATGTGCTTTTTACAATCCGTGGCGCAGAGAGACGAGGCATTGCAAGTTGTCCGCACGTGCCATGCAACCCGTGCCTGCGATCTCGGCTAGGAAGAACAACCTCGTGCCGGAGCAAAGCCACGGCCCACCAACACCGGGCGGGAGTAGTTTGATGGCCCGTGGCTCAGATTGCAAAGGAATCTCCTGCGATCAGCTGTCAGGTGTGTGTTGGCTGACATGAAGCTGGCAGCTTCAAGATCTTTCTGCATCAACCCTCCAGCATGTTGCTGTTTGCAGCGCCTTTGGCTCGGGATCTCAATGACAGCGAACTTATCGGTTCAAGCTTTGGTCATGTGCAGCTAACTTTCAGTAACTCCGAATCTTCTTCAGCTGAAGCTAGACCTTTGCCAGACTTCTGAAGCGGTTTCTTCTCGAACGCCGGCGGGTCATGTCCCCAAAGAAGCGGCCGAGCTGGGCTGACCAAGGCTTCTTTGCAATCTGCTGTGAGCAGTCTTTGGCGCCGGCTGTTTGGATGATGAACTTGAGGTCCCTCCTCGTCATCGCAGAGCCGTGTGTCGACCGATTCGCAGGTGTCCGCTTCTGGCGCATCGGCATCTGGTCATGCCGAGCATGCCGAGGCCTTGTCGGAACTGTCACGACGGCTTCAGTGAGCATGTCAGCAGCCATTTTGTTTGGAGTGCTCGGCCAGTTTTGCGGGCCTTATGGGACAACTCGGTACCCTCCGCAAGATTCAAGATTTTACGGCTGGACTTGATTGGGGTTGAAGTGCCAGACGGTCTTGGGAGGGATCCTATGCCACACGCGATGCATGGAACTACGTAGAGTATATATATATATATATATATATCTCTCTGTATATAGTGTCTTGCATAGCTTGGGTGCACGATCCCGACGGGATCTTCCTTGCTGTCTTCGTACATTATACATGTTCTCTGTTGTTAAAGCCCCAATCTCCCGTGAAGGTCTAAACTCTGAAGCTGGCTCCAAACCCGCATGGCAAAAAGTTTGCCGCGCGTAACCCACGTGCCTGCGTTTGAATCGCTGTCCTTTCCGGACGGCTTCCATTATTCTATGTCGGGGTCTTTGCAAGGCTTTTCTGCAGCAAGCTGTCGGGCCGGTTGTCCGCAACCGGAGAGTGCGGCGGTTTTACTTTGTGCACTGAAAATGCGAAGCGATTGATTCAAAGATGCGTTAATGCGCAACAGGTGGGGAGGAGGCATGAGTGTTCAAAAAGCAGGAAGGAGGGAACACAGCTTGCAACACTTCGAATCTAGGGTCTATCGAGTAGGTTGGACCGCTGCATTCTGTGACCCAGATTGCCGAATCAGGAAGTTGCGTCCCATGATGTGGAGAAGCAAGCTGTGACGCGGACGCCTTCGGCACAAGGACTGCGTTCGGCATTCCATCAGCTTAGGACATGCGTCACTGAGCGCTCTTTGGGGTGTTCTTGGACCCTGTAAGAACGGCGAGCGCTCCGCCGCAGATCTGGGCGCGTAGCCCAAGTTGCAAAGCGGCAGGCCCAGATTCAGAAGGTCTGCGACGATTGTGGCCGGTCTCTGTTGGAGATGCCAGCGCCACCAGACATCAACTTGTCACGGCGTGATTGGAACATACAGTTCGGGGCCTGGCTCCTGGGCCTAAAGTAGCAGGATATTGCAGGTAAAGGGTACCAATACTTGCCTGTTTTTATTCTGGACCCTGACACCACCCACCCCATCTTAACATCAAGGTCTTCTTCGGATCCTCAGACTTTAGACAGGTCGATCCGACTATCTCAGAAGCCACCTCATCTCTGCCATCGCTCAGAATAGGCAGGGTTCCGTCGGAACAAACCAGCACGGTGCATGCAAGATTCATCAAGACGACAGGCTCGATAAGCATATGGTTTGTCTCCTCTCTACATGAGTCCGAACCGTGCCCCAAGTTGAACCAGGATCCACGTTGTGGTTGGGGTAGTTGTGTGAAAGTGTGAACTTGGCTCAAAGATGGGAATAAGCACTTTAAGGGCCGGGGCCGGGGTACACTGGGCAAGCTGGGAAGAAGCTGATCCTTCTGGGATGTTGTTGAGCCGAAGTTTCAGTCCACCAAGGAAGCAGCGCCAGCGTCGACTTTCCCTCGGCAAGGGCTCAAGCAAAGGCAAGCTTCGAGCACATTCCGAGTTGAGATGCGCTGCATGTCGTCCCTGTCAGGCCAGAAGGGAAAGCATGGCAAGAAGGGCAAGAAAAGCAGAAATGGACAAAGCAAGTAAGCTTGGACACCGGACTGCAGTCGTATGCAAAAATCGCGCAGTCGACGGACTGTCCAAAACAGTTCAGAGCGGAGCTGCAAGCGCCATCGCCCGCCGGAGCCGCCATCTTGCCTACTACGACGCCTTGCGGCCTGGGTTGTTCACCTTTGCACTGCGTAGCGCTTGAATTTTTCGTATCCAGATCAGAAGCCAGTTTTGAGTTTGGTGAGGAGCTGATAAGGGCATCATGCCACATCCCAAACTGATCAATTTTGGTCCGACGCCGGGAGAGTCCTGAGAAAGTGTTGCAACTCTGCCTGAAGAATCCTTATGGCAAGCAGCAGGTAGAAGGTAGGTCTTACAAAATGCACAGTGATATGAGGAACCTCATCGACGTCACAGGTCACACTCGCACCACTTTGGCCTTGACCTGAAAGATTTTGTTGCATGTGCTCAGTGCCCCATTGTCTGGGTCCGGACTTGCCTGTGCCTTGCCGAGAGCTGGGCAGCTCGAACTGTCAAGTGTTGCCCCAGCATCGACGTCATGCACGACCCGGCTGGTTTGATCCAGCTTTGTACATTAATTACAGGCAACGCAGACAGTGGACGCAACAAGAGTGACGTTCGTCTGCTGGCTTCACGCTGCTCGCAAGTCTTTGCAAGAGGAGACTGTGCAGTGGTGACACGCAGACTGCAAGCCTTGGCAACGTGCTGCCAGGCCACTCTTCAGAAACTGGTTTCGAAGCTGCCGCGGCTGTTTACAAGTGCGGACTCGCATCGTTCGTGGTAGTGGTTCCGGTCTAGGTCAAATTTACAAAGTGCCATCTGTCTCGTGGCCTTAACCTCCGCTCACTTTGTTACCTGCAGGATGTCAACGCTCTGTTCTCGTCGGCGAAGATTGAAGCAGTAAATGAAGCCTTGGCGTCCTCACCTCACACTGCTTGTCAATGCCGGCCGCATGAGAGATTAGGGCTAATGATGTGATCTGCACTTGACTCAGTCGTGGACGAGGCAAGAGGGAGGCATGCAGCAGTCCAAGCAGCCGAGCATGAGAATAGGCCGGATCTGGGTTCTCTTACTCTGGTCCATGAAAGGGCCTAGATCTTACCTGCTGAGGTCACCTGTACTCTGCACTGGAGACAGCAAAGGCACTCTTGAGGGTTTCTGACTGGGACCTTCTGGTCAGCAAGCTTTCTTCCCCGCCCATCAGAGGCATCAATCTCCGAAGCCGATGAGAAGAGATACGCTCAAATCTTCGGCCCCTATTGTCTGAGCCTCTGCTCCCTTCATCAGATTTTGGCTGCTTTGCGGAAACCGGGGCAGAGGTCCTGGTGGCACCGGTCGCAGAGTTGGTATTGGCGAGGAAAGCAAAGCTGTGAAGGTTTGATCCTGAAGCGCTCTGTTGGCACGCGCTCTCTTGCTGGCATGTCAATGCCATTTGTGCTCAGGTGGCTCTGGCATGACTCGCAGCAGCCTGGATTAGCTGATTAGCATCGGTTGCCGACAGCTTCTGCTGATCGGGCGAAACAGAAGCAGGGAGCATACATGGCTGGCTACGTTATGGGGTCTTGTGTTGGGGAGGCAGCAAATGGGCATGCCGGCGTAGCTTCTCATGATTTTTCATTCGAAGCCTGGCTCGGCGATTCCCACCATGTCACGAGATGTAGAGAATAACTCAGCTTGCAAAGCTTGTGACATTTGGCTGGTCTTGCAGATCCTGAGTGTGGTCTGTCCATGGCCAACTTCCACCGACAACTTCCCTAGCTCATGGACTCATCAACCTTTTAACTCACTCTTTCAGAATTTCCCTTCCCTCTGACGTCTCTAGCATGGTATCATGGTTGCAAGTGCTTGTCGCAGCTCTTGTGGTGCTGCGCCCGCTGAGCTACACTGGGGTGGCAAGCTTAGCCGGTTCTGCGGTGATTCCTTGTTGAGATGGTGCTTTTTTGAGATCTGGCTGGACGCTCAAACCGTATCAGTGTGTCAGTTTCGCATGACAGTTCACTGGTAAAATCTATACCGGGCATCTTGGTTTGCCTTGTTATGGTTTCTACGCGAGGGAGCTATCTTTTTGCTGGCATTCTGTTCCTTCCGCTCGAGCTCTGAATTCTGTCACCTCGCCCCTTCTCACTGCGGCGTACCCATGCTTCAGGTGAGTTTTTGCATCGACTTTTTGTCGGTGTTTCTTTGCTTGTTCTGTGTTCGTCCGCTGTTTCATGCTGTCATGCAAGCAGCCAAGCATTATGAATGTTCTAGTACGGTACTGTACGAGTATGAATAGTAGTAGTAGTAGTAGTAGTAGTAGTAGCAGTAGTAGTAGTAGTAGTAGTAGTAGTAGTAGTAGTAGTACCACTACTACTACTAGTGGTAGTGGTAGTGGTAGTGGTAGTGGTAGTGGTAGTGGTAGTGGTAGGGGTAGGGGTAGGGGTAGGGGTAGGGGTAGGGGTAGGGGTAGGGGTAGGGGTAGGG
>CAJNDV010026113.1:112164-126285 GCA_905221635.1 Symbiodinium sp. CCMP2456 | reverse complement strand
CCGAGACAATCGCAATTTCAAGCTCATACTGGTTGATTGTTGGCACAGGGTGGTCACTGCCATGTAGCAACGCCTACACAAACAGACAGGCAGACAGACAGACAGACAGGCAGACAGACAGACAGACACACAGACACACAGACACAGACACGCAGACACACAGACGCACAGACACACACACACACACACACAGACAGACACACACTTGCATCCATTCGCTTGTTACAGTTCGTCTTGTACCCGAACCGTCAGATACCTCTCCGGAGGTTGGATGCATCCTAACCCTCTTGCCAGACGACTGTCACAGCAAAAGACACTGTTGGATTTCGCCGGGCGTCCGCTGGAAGATCTCCTTTCGTTGCCTTTCGCAATGTTTGAACTGTTATTTTGCGATGTAAGAAAGCAGAACTTTCAGAGCAACTGCCCAAAAGCCATCGACAGCCATCACTGATATCAATTTGGGCGGAACTCGATGATGTTGACCAGTGCCTGAAAAGTTGAGCCTGATATGCAAGGACTGGCACGCAGCAGCCACGGAGGAGACTTGACCTTGCGTCCGCTGTGGTCCCGCTTTGATGGGCTATTCGTGCCATGCCAGGCTGGCAATGCCATACTGGCGGTGAATCCTGAGATTCTGATTGCCGTCGTGCGGTTCTTCGTTTCTTTGTTTTTGTTGTCGCGATGTCTAGATGCTGCAGGGACTATGACTAAGACTAAGGGCGGGATCAATTATGGCAAGGATCTCTCTGGTGTTTACAGGCGCATCAGTGAGAGCAGAAGCCAGACTCTGCGTCTTGTGAGCTGTTGGGGACGAAATCGAGGCTGCCCGTGAAGCTCGACAAACCCAACAAGCTTGCCACGAGCTGAACGCGGGCAAGCCAAGGGCTGGGCTCTGAGCTACCAGATGAGGTGTACACTGCCCACAGCTACTCATGGTCCTACCCATGGTTGGCAGATCGCTACCAGGCGCCCTTTCGAGAGCATGATCCCTCGTACCTCGTATGCGTTGGCTTCTTTTCTTCCTGTCTTTTGCTCGCAGGCATTACATGGGCAGCTGGGCAAGGACTGGGGATTCATCGTCCAGGAACAGAGGCCCGATGCTCAGAAAAAGTTGCGCTCAATGTGGCACTTTGCATGTGGGAGGCCATTCACTGCACCAGTCTGGGTCAGTGAATTTGGCACTTTCAGCGACTGCCACAAGGCTTTAGATGGCTTCAAACTTCCTTCTGCAGCATGACATTGTTCTGATCGCTGTCGCCGCATAGCCTCTGCATAGGACTCGTGCGCCAACTGGTGGCCCGACTTCCTGCAATACTTGCTCCAGGCACATAGCAAGTAGAACTGCAGTGCAGCAGCAACGACGTAGCAGGGCGACTTCGATTGGGCTGTCTGGCATGGAGATGGCACCTGGAGCCGAGATGACCTACACCCTTTTCATGGCCCGACGAGTGCGCCGAAGAAGACTTGCAGATTCTTGGTGAGGGACGGCTAGAGTCGTGTTGTTCAGACTATGGCGTGCTGGCTGCCGACTGGCAAACTCCAGCAGCCAGTGGGGAACTCCTTGCTGCGCTCCAAACGGTTCAGGCGGTTTTATGACCGTGACAGCACTGGTAGCCGCTGAAGCCTTCGTTTGATGCAGGCCCCATGGAGCGGCCCAGGCAGGAAAGTCTCCTGGAATGGCACCCGGCCCACCTGCGAGCACACGTTTTCGAGGTGTAAACTCTTCCGCACAGCGGTGCAATGCGCACTGTGCAGACTCCTGGGACTCAGGCGCACACCTTGCTAATCCATGCAACACAGCGAGCACATCGTGCTGTGAACATCAGATACGATGTGAGCACAAGATCTTGGAAGGCTGGAGCAATGGGCGAGCGAACGCTGCCGCATGCGCCCCGTGTCTTCGGAACAGGCTCAGCTTGCTAAGCGATTACTCAGCTGAGCTGCCTTGAGCACAGCGGAATGCGAGAGGCCTTGCCGAGGCAACCTGTCGGTTGAGGCAAGGCTGTCTTTGGTTCGCGACCATGGCCTTCCTTGTTGAACCGAGGATTGGTGCAACAACGGATGGGCGAAGGTGAGCTGTAGCTGGACGCATGAAGCTCAGAAAGGATTGACGGCAGCAGTAATGGAGCATGTACAAGGCAGTGATAGTATGGGTGACATGATGGAGAAAGTCACGCGCTTGTCAGTCTTCGCTGGGACTGCTGGCAGGGTTCTTCTGGGCCTGAACACATGCCACACAATTTTCGCGTGGTAAGGGGGCAAGAGCTCTCGAAGGGATTAGGTTCAGACTGTTCCGGCGGGGTTTCGAGTTCAGGACAGGCCAAGAGGTGCCAAAAAGTGAGTCGGGGACAGATTTCACCTTTCTCCTTCAGGTCCCCAGGCGCAAGCGGCGAGAGGTACTTCTTGATGCTGGTGAGGATACTCCAAAATGCTGCTAATGCTTCCCTCATGAACCTACACTGTCCCTGTTGCCACAGGTCTTTGATGTTCTTCTTCTTTGCAGTCATGTGCACTGCAGTGGTGCTATGTCATAGTCTTTTCGCTTTTACTGAAACGTGGCAGCTTGAAGGATCTTCCCTGTCCCCACGTGTACATCGCCAAAGCTGCAAACAAGTCATTCGCCGTGCGAGCTGTTGATGCCAAGAAGACGCGGGAGCATAGCACGAGCAGGCTCATCAGTATTTGCACCCCACCGATATATAGGAATCTAGCACTTGTCCACCTTCGTCCGAGCATGCATGGAGCCTCGTTCGCCCTGCAGTTACGACCGCAAGCTGAATGCAGACTGTCCGACGCAGCCCAGTGATTACTATTGATTACTCGGACGAGCGGGCCCAACGGATCCATCAGTCGCGGTTGCCAAAAATGCACCTGCTTGTGATGTCATGAGGTTGGCAGATACAGTACTCATCGGCGTTTCCCAATGTTTTCGGCACGTGTTTCCCACAGCAAGAGATCACCATGGCAGAGTTTAGTCTCATTTTTCATGAGAGAAGGCATTTTCTACCCTTTTCAGGGGTTTGATTGGAGCCGCTATATCTGAGGATTGGGTGATGTGTGTGTGTGTGTGTGTGCGCCCAGCAGCAATGTCTGAACTGAGACGAGACAGTCTCGCAACTGAAACCGTGACCACCCGGACCACCATGACTCATGCAGATGATGTTCGCAGAATGGCTGTTCTTGACTCGGCTCGATTCTGTGTCGAGGTGCTGTCGTGCAGGGCTGCTGGAGCCACAGACGTGCGAAGAGTCTCGCTGTCAGAGCGCTGCCTGCGCACTTTACTTTGCTTGCGTCGGACGCGGTGCAGCTGACACGAAAGACACGGCTGCTTCCACAGTCGCTGGCCAGGTCGCTACTCAGATAACTATGACCCCTCGTGGTCGCTTGGTGCACTGTATTCCTTCTGAATAAACATCCGTTCCAAGAAGCCTGAAGCCCAACTACTTGAGGCCATCTCGTCTTGTGAACACCAGCGCCTGCGTCCTCCTCGGAGGTTCTTAGCATGCCCCTTCTTGCACATTGCGTATGGCGACAGCCTGGCCACAGCGTGCAGCCATGTGCAGCCTGAGGTCTGATCTGCTTACAGGACGAGCAGTGCCGCGGATTCAGAAGCCGATCCAGCTGGTGCACCAGCCCCTGGGCGGCGACGCACTGTCAGCTCTGCACTTGGAAGTGCCAGTGCCTGCACCCGGGCGATCTGTACAGGCTGCGAACCTCACCTGATGACTGCTGAGGTTGACATGCTGCACGGCTGGCTTCGTTGCTCCTTCGAAGAAGTCGGCTTCTCTCTTCCTGCAGTAGTCGGTAGAAATTGCTGGGCTTGACAACTGTGATCCACAAGCGCCGTGAACTACTGTGAAAGCAAACTCCGCAGCGTCATGATGTTGTCCAACCCGGCTGTCAATTGAGAACTTTAAATGCTCCGGGATAATGAATGGTTCCATGGTCTACAAATGACCTCCTTCTGCACTGAACTGTGGACTTTTGCGGTGAGCTGTGCATCGACCGGCTGTGCATGGGACCGGCGCAGGCACAAAGAAGAAATATCGCCCCCGACGTGCTCACAAGTGTAAGTCCAGTGTCATGTCCCCGACTGTCACGAAAAACCAGGGACGTCAGTTTGTGGGAGTCCTTTCAGAAATCCATGCTTTGCGTCACGAGCAGGCGAATGCTACCGCATGCTACAGCTTTGTCAGCCCATGCCTGGTAGTTTTCCCGTAGTCTCGGGGGTATTTATCATATATCGTCGTCAGCTGCAAGGCATTTTCTCCATCTTTGTCCTTTGAGCCTGTGCAATGAAACGTCTTCTTTGGTCATGGCTAGCTTGGCCATCAGATGCCTGGACTCCAAGACAGGTTTCTCTCGCAGCAGGGAGCTCTGCAGACAGTACTGTGCTTATAACATGGCTCACGGATGACGACCGAGACGACTTGGTCTCCTGTTCACAAGTCGCTGTGGCCGAAGTCCGAGGTCCTATCGAGTCGGCTCAGCCATCAGTTCACAGCCTTCAGGTCGTTGGGACGTGCTCGCGCTATTCTTTGGGATCAGCGCCTGGCCTGTTTGGGAACTACACATCTGGACGGATCCACCGTGTGCAGGTCAACGGGCTTGTTGCAGGTAGCAAGTACGCTTACACTTTGCACGGAGATCTCCCCGCCACTACACGCAGCTTCAAAACTCTACCGGCATCCGAGCAGCCCAATTCGCCGTCAGACCCACGATTTCCCTTCGTTCTCGGTGTGATCGGCGACTTGGGCCAGACTGCTGATTCAGAGGAGACGGTTCGACACCTGGATGCCGACCGCAGTTTGCAAATTATACTTCATGCAGGTGACATGGCATATGCTGACACAGAGTCACGGAGATGGGATTCGTACGGTCTAAAGGTGGAGCCGCTATCATCACGTTTGCAGTGGATGGTGTGTCCGGGTAATCACGAAATTGAGAGTGATTACTATACAGGAGAGAGCTTCAAGGCGTATGAGTCACGGTTCGCAATGCCAGCAGTGCAGCCTGCAGAGTCGCGTCCGTCCAAGACGCAGATTGGCTGCCAGAGTCCCTGGCCGAGGGGGTCGCACCCAGGGGCTGACTGCACTCCGTCGATTTTTTCTGGTACCTACGATTGGGGAAACTCCTTTTATGCCGTCGACGCCGGTCCAGCCAGGGTTATTTCGTTGAACAGCTACACTGACACCGGACCGCAGTCAGCACAATACAACTGGCTCAAAGAGGAGCTGGAAGCTCTAGCAAGAAGAAGGGCTGCAACACCGTGGCTGATCGTAATGATGCACTGTCCTTTCTACAGCTCCAACGTGGCTCATCAGTCTGAACGCCAGGCCATCGAGATGAGGGATGCACATGGATTCGAAGATCTCTTGCATGCGCATGGAGCGGCAGTTGTGATAAGTGGTCATGTGCATGCTTATGAGAGGACCCACCCTGTGTACAAGAACGTCACGCAACCCGGGGCCCCAACCTACATTGTTGTCGGCGATGGGGGAAACAGAGAGGGACATGCCAAAGACTATATGCATCAACCAGGATGGTCAGCTTTTCGCAATGGCCTGGACTTTGGGCATGGACGCTTTTCGATTGTCAACAAGACTCACATGCTGTGGGAATGGCAGACAAATGATGCCACGCAGCTACCAGCATTGAACAAGGAGGATGCAGCAAGACGTGCGGCAGAGCTGGAGCAGGCAGGTGCAACTTTCAATGAAGACTCTGCCTGGCGCATGCCCCTCGCACAGCGAAGTGCGGATGACAGTGTTTGGATCCACAATCCATACAGAGATCCACCTCCCCCTCGCCCAGGCTCTGCTAATGCAAGCCTTTGGGCAGTGGGACTAGTCTCGGCATTCGCAGCCACACTAGTTCTCTTGGTTCTGATTGCGCAGCGATGCCGCAGAAGGCCAACGGAAGCTGACAGTGCCAATAGCGCAGAGATGCGGAGTGCAGGTTCAAGCAGAATTCTGCTCGAGTCGTGACCATGCGGTTCTTTGCGCCCGTGCGTAACACGGTACAGGCGACAGCTCGTCAACGCTGACGATGTTTGCGGCACCGAGAATGGCAAAGTTTCTTTTCTGCTGGTGCAAGCAACGCTCAAATATGAAGTTGCCGCATGGGCGTGAGAACCGGGTTTCGGCGTCGCATCTCGGCAAGCTGAAAGGCTCATCCACTGCACTGGCGAACAGTCCATGCGACGCTAGCACAATTTCTTGGTGTGCTTAAGGCTGGTCGTCCTCAAATGTCTTGCTTGGGCCGGTTAACCGGTTAACCATGCTGCTGTAGTTTTTGAGGTGTCATTGTGCACGAAAGGTTTTTTTGCAGCCGTCGAACCACAAGCTTAGCCGCTTCCTCTCATCACACCACATCGCCAAGCTGTCTTTCATGAATATAATGGTTTGCATCCCATGAGCTGTGGAGAAGTTAAGCAAATACGGGTGAGGTGTTGCAATGCCGCAGGCATCAAACAGGCAAGCTACTAAACGTGTGCAGGGGAAGGGGTACAGAGATGTTGGCACTATCTTGGCCATGGCCATGCTAGTTGGCGTTTGCGCCCAACTGTTCGGCATGGTCAGAGACTCAGCTTCTTGAAGCGTACGTCACACTGACCGGGAGGTGGGGAAATCGTCTGAGGATGGGATGCTTCAGAGTCGGTCGCACCGTGAAGTGGCTGGTTGGCCTCTGGATCTTGCGCCTAGATATCCCTTGGTTCGAGCTCCATGCCAGCAACGGGGAGAACGCCATCCGCAAGACTGGTGCGCAAGCACAGACGCAGACTGAGACTGTCACATCAACCAGCACCTCCTGCACCTTGAGCGTCACCAGCAGTTCCAGCTCTACGCGATCCCACAGCACAACAAGCATCACTTCCACGACTCGGCTCTCAACCACTACCACCAGTTCCTCTCAACCTCCCATCCTACCATCTCGTGTCAGCCTGCTGGTGGAGTTTGCTCCTGGTATGGCCGAGAACCAGACGTGCGATAGTTCGAGCTGCAGCGAGGTCTCGATTCCAGCAGGGTTGCCGGTTCTGATGCTGCAGCTCCAATCTCCAGATGTGGATTATGACTGGGGGATTCAGCCGCAGTTACTCATTGCTAGAGGCCAGCTCACCACGCGATCGGCAAGAGCCGGGGCTTGTGTTGAGGAGACATCATTTGTGCATTCGGGCACGTACCTTCGACTGCTGCCGGCGATATGGGCAGATGGAGGTGTGGATGCCGCTGCGCAAAGTGGTAACCTACATCCTTTATCCATGCATATGCCTTTGATTTTCAAGGAAGGCGGTGACTACTCTCTTTGCTTTACTGAGGATGCGATGTTTGGGTTGGGTGGTCGTGTCGACTTGGTTCCCATCACGATACGAGTGCGGGGTGCATACGACTTCGCTTGTGGCGGATCAGCATGTCTATCTGAGCGTTTTCAGTATTGTCACATCCTTCAAGGTTCCTACAGTCCCGCGGGTGCTTGTCAGGTAACATTCGACCGAGCAGAGTCTTCGGAGCAGGGAGTACTGGGAACTGTTGACCAGATGCGAATATCGTGGTCTGATCCATGGGAGATCACCCATGGCTCCGACGGTACTGTCTCGGCTGTCGAAAACTTCAGCTGTCAGAGCCGGTCTCAAGAGACAGAAGCCTTTCTGTGCTTGAATGCAGATCGCTGCGACCTGGGAGACGACTCTGTCCCACTCAACAGCCAGGCGCTTGCATCCCTTCCTCGCGCACGTGGCGATTTGGCAAATGAGTCCTTCAAAGCCTACACAATTGCCGTGTGCTTGTGTCCTATTGTTGGAAACTGTTTGGAGCCAGAGTTCTTCGTTCAAGAAGTGGGCGTCGTGCACTTTTTCGCTGCATTTCTTTGTTTACACTCCGGAGATGCGGAACATGTGGGGGCTGCATGTGCCGGGTCATTCTCGTCAGCAGCTGCGTTCTATCCGATTCAAATACATGTGCTTTGCCCTGCCGATGTGTGCAAGTCGGTTCCGGACCCGACTGGATCCCGCGTGAAACTCACATCTCCATCGCCAGATAATTTCCGCGCCAGCTGGGATACCAGCACGGGCTGCCGGACAGCTTTGCAATCGCCCTTGCAGACGCAGCCACCCAATTGCTTGGATCCATCACACTGCACGGTCTCCGGGGGCATTCGCCAGGATCTAAAACGCTTCGGAGAAGGACCAGAGGGTCCTTTCCAGTTTCTGGGGAATCGACCTTTGCATGGCCAAAGAGCTTTCCACTCTGCGTTCTATTTGGATATCTGCTTCTGCTTATACGACTGCAGGAGTAGGCTCACTGTCCCGAGCTATTTCAAAGTTGGCGAGATGTCCATTGTTCCGTTGCGCTTGCTTGGTGCGAGCCTCCTGCTGCAAGTTCCGCGCAGAGCGGGCGCAGTGCGCCTGCAGAGGTCGGTGGAGGCTCCAGTCTCTTTTCAGCCTCCGCCGGAGTCCATTCCATCAGCAGGTACACGGCAGGCCTACTTGAAGCTTCTTGGGGACGATGGGCATCAGGTGCTTGACCAGGAATGTGGTAGCATACCGTATGCTTCGTTTTTGAACCAGTCCTCTCCTGAATTCTTCCTGCTCGCAATTTCCAACAGCTCGTCGGAGCTAGACGAGGCCGCGATTCAGGAAAGATTCCGAGGCGAGCAAGACTTGGCGAACTCTTCCCACCTGGCATTCAGTGGTGGCGACAATGAAGGCATGATGTTTCTACGGCCAGGGCGCGTGGCAGTTTGCTACTGTGGAGTCGAGGAAGGAGGCTGCGCACACGGATTCTGGAGGTTGTTGACGCACTTGACAGTGCGAGGTCCTAAAGTTCTTCAGGACCTCACCTCATATCAGCACTGGACCGTAAGCTCAGATGTGGTATTCAGTCTGCAGCTTCTGGGATGGGGCCTTGTAGAAACGGATCGGATCTTGATCCTGCAGCCAGGGGCGTCTTGCACGGAAGATGTGCTCAGAGTGGAAGACTCCGTTTTGCGAAGTTGCCCCAGGAACTGCAGCGAAGCTGGGGGTCTTGAGAGCAATTCGAGTGACGGTATACTTCTCCATGTTCTGAGCGACAGCAGCGTTCCTTGTGGTGGAGCAGCGGAAGATCTTGGTCTTTGTCCGGACGTTTTTGTTGAAGCGGTCGAGGTTCCTGCCTGAGCCGGTAGTTGAGGTAGTTTGAAGGCCTTTGTGCTTGTGACACTCAGGTTCGCGAAACTGGGACTTTCGTGACCTTCAGCTCTGCACCCGGGCTGTTGACCGGGGATGTGTTGAGCCTGGGTGAGCAGGCTGCCTGCTCCGCGGCAAGCCTTGCAAACGGGGCTTGCTCTGTCGAAGATGAAGAAGAACTCCGAGGCGTGCAGTGGCGCGAAGCCACTAACCACAACGTTCGTAGTCATGCCGTGTGGGCTGCAGGATGCTGCAGGCTTCCTCTAGTCCTAGCTTGCTGTCCATATCTTTCGGGCTCCTCTCGCATCTCTGCCACGCCTTTTGCCTTGTGCAAGATCTTGGGAAGGCGTCCTGGCTGCTGCGGGATCGTCAAGTGGAGCAGGTGATCATGACTTCAGTGGTTTCTCCGGCGATTCACATTATCTTGTGGGAAGGCTCCGACTGCATCACAAGAACTAGACGGCGGTACAGCGGGCTGAGAATGCGTTTCACAATGCTTCACATCTAGTGCAGGACAGCCACATCCACTCCCGATGAGCAGACTTTCGTGCTGGATGCTCTATGGCCTTCTTCACGCCTCCCCGTATTCGAGACCCTTGGACGACCTTTTGCCGAGGCTAGTGTTGCTGAACTTGTCAATGCATTATGCGCTCGGCTCAGGATCTCCGGTGCCGGACAGTGGACTCGGCATAGTCAGGCGGAAACAGCCAGGGAGCTTCGGGCGACACGTGCCAGTGAACTGCCTGCACGGGCCTCGGCTCTTGGGGTTTTGCTGGGCGGAAGGCGAAGTTGGGTGAGAGGAGATGGGACATGCTGCGACCATCCGCGACCGCGAGCCTCTTCAGGTCTGCTGGAGGCCTTGGAACGGGCCATCTGTGATGGCTGGCAGTCTCACCGTGGAGGAGCCAGCCGAAGCAGATTGTCAGATTTTCCTGACGGCCACCGGGAGACATCAAGCTGCCCCGGTCGTCACCCTACCATATCCGGTCCCTGCCTCAATTTGCACTCACGTCACCCGAACTCGCATCAGGTCTTGATCACGTACCGCACAACGGACCTTGGCAAGGAGGACGGCGAGGTAAGCCAAATGCGCGATTCGCCCAGCCATTGGTTTCTTGCTGGCGCATTGTTGCAAGCTGGTCGTGCCTCTGACGCACGTGCCCTTGAGGGAGAATTTCGCAGCCTGAGGCCTGGAGTTTCCGACCGCGTCACTGCTGGGTCTTCGACTCCCTGCAGCAAGTTTGCAGATACAGAGCAGACCCATTGTCATTCTTGTCGAGTTCTTGCCACAGCAATGGTGGCAATTTTTGATATGCAGGACGAGCAACAGACGATACCGACGTCATGGAAGAGCTTGCTGGCGAGAATTCTGCCGACGGGTCGAAGCAGACATGGTGCGGCTTTCTCTTCAAGGCTGGTTTGAGAGGCCGGCCAACACTGCTAAAGGGGGAAATGATTCCCGTGCTGAAGGAGATCGCATCAGACGAGGTGGATGGCTTTCCACTGCCTCACGGGTGTTACTTGCAGCGTGCGAAGCTTCCATAAAATTGAGGATCATTGCGGAACTTAGATTCCCATGCTAGCGAAGAGGTTTGGCATGGGTTGAAGTTTGACAGCTCATGCCGCATGCCTGTACTGCGCTTGCAGGCATGCACAAGGGTTGCTTTTCTCGGCAGTCTCCAACCCAGGACTGCAGACTCATGGGCTGTTGGCCTGGTGTTTCGCAGTGGTGTCATGTTGAAGCCGCAGCAGCGGTACCACATGGTCTTGAACGGTGTGATCGGGCAATTGGCACAGAAAGGGCTGCTTGCCGGAATCGCGTAGCAAAACGTCTACAGCAGTCTCGCGGCTGTCACAGTATTCCCCGCTGCCTCGATCTCAGGGACGAAGTACTTCGAATACTTGCACCTCGTCTGGTCCGGATAGACCAATGCAAGTATCGTTTCATCTCGGAACACGGCTCTTGATGCGCAGCACCCAAGAAACAACCGTCATAGTTTCGAAGCAGTTTATTGCCACATGTCGAACTCTGGTCGGGTCTGACTCGTCAATGTAATGGCGACATCCAGGTTTTGGACAATCTGGAGCACAAGCCTTTCCATGTGGCCGAGCGTGGCCGCTGCCGTCTTCAGAGCAGCCCTCAGGCCAGAGCTTAACGCGGCTCATGCATGAAATTAAACACATCCTGGTCCAAAAAGTGGGAACGACACATCAGCTGAAGTCGCAACAAGTTGTAGGAGCCAGCAGCAGCGGCTGGTGAACCAGACTTGCCGCGTGGCTTTCAGGATGATCTTTCCAGTGAGTGTTGCATGTCTCACTAACTCTGCCCTCCCGGACTTGAGGCAAAACTGTCCCATCCTTGGGGGTGCAAACGGCGGCTTGGCTCTGCAAAGACACGACGCCCGAGACCTTCAACATGGTACGTTGCTGAGGAATTCTGGATTTGGGATCTGGGCTCGCTACTTTGCGCTTGCAGCCGCAAGCGAGCAGTGCGCTTCGAGCAATCTCAGCTTCCAGTCATCTGAGACTCTTCCTGTGGCCCCTCATGGGACACTCAGCTGACTCATGAAGCTGAGCGCTGTGTGACTGCACAGCTCTGAGAACCTTAGGATGGCACCTCCGAACGGGCGAGTGCGATGCCAAGTGCATTGATCACAATGGCTTCTGTGGCCAAGCGGAGATGTATTGCAGCAGTTTTGCGGTAAGCACGACTTGGACTCGACCCAATGCCGTGCCTCGGATCGGATTTAGCCTGCGGGGAGACTTCTGTGAGATTCCATTGCAACCTTCCTGCCAGAATCATGCAAGGGCTGGCTCACTGGCGAGGGCTTTGTGAGTTGCACCCGTCCGCGACATCATACATCCTGCATCATCCTACTTGCTCAGGTAAAGATGACGCTGCCGAGTGATCCTCAACTGCATCTTCACTTTTCATGCTTGTCGCATGCTGTTTGAGAGACGAGTCTGGAGACTTCGCCGGCAAGGATTTGGCCGATATTTACGGGGCCATCCAGAACATCTTCGAGATCTCCAACCTGGCACCACCTGCAGGAGGGCTGTTCGCGGGACGCTGCGGAATACAGATCAGCTTACCCAGTGATGTGGCTCCGACCTACAGTGCCTAAGTCTAAGTTCTACGGCATTTTCTGAATTTCACAGTGGGTTGATCTGCAGGATCCGCGAGTCGGCATTGCTTGTCACGAAGCTGAGGTGCTTCTTCTGGTGATTTCATTTACAGGAGACTGGGCTTGGCCAAGGTTTGCAGTATCAGCGATGTCTTGTCGGACTTACTCGAGGGCTTGCCTCGCAGGAGCCCCACTGCCGTGGCTGGTTTGCTCAGCACCGCAGGAAACGAACGGCCTTTCCAAGCGCAAGAAAGTTGCTTGTCAGGTCGGAGATTCGGCAGGCTTTATGGAACAACTATCATTCCTTTCATCTTGTTCACAACCTGCCCATAAGTTGTTGTCGAGCTCCTTCAAGGCAATACCCTCTACGTGAAGATACGCTTGGGAGCAACTTTGCTGAGCGAGTTCGCGGACTTCGCAGCTTGCTTGCAGTATCTTGCAGTTCTGTGCTCTTTGTCGATTATGGACGCCGGTAGGGCGAAGAGTGGTCATGCCGCCAAGGCCGCGACACTGGAAATTCAGACCCCTGCGGGCTACAGATGCTCTGCCGCGGAGGTTCCGGAAGCGATCGCGGCCCTCGTCGATCAAGGACAGTGGTCATGCCGTTCTCTCTCCCCTTCATGCCGCGTTTGGTGGTGAGATGTTGTCAGGAAGCCTACTAGGCAGTCTCCAGGAAGATGGTTGGAGCAGCGGATCACGAAGCTGCTTCTTCAACCTTCGTGCCGGATTCGCCATTTTTGCGGGCACCTCCTTCATGGTTCGGCTTAGAGTTCGGAACCCCACAAGCCCCCTTCCGAGCGATGATCCGATGAACGTTTGGCATCTCGGTCTCGAATCCATGGGCTCCTCGCCTTTTACCCGACGCAGCAAAAACGTCTCCGATGCATTCCAAGTATCTGAGCAGCTGTTTGGGGCAAACTACACAGCCTCTATTGCCGTTCTGGGCCGTCTTTCGGCTGTCTCGCTGCAACCGCAGAGCTATCAGCCCACGCTGCCCTCTTCGCTGCAAGGTGATGCTTCCCTCGCTGGCACCATACTCCAAGTTTTCTTCCGAACGGCACAGATGCTCCCCGCAGGTGGCACGGTTGTGCTCCAGGCTCCTCCTGATTTCGACTTCGGTATCGCCTGTGATGTCTCGGACCTCCCTTTGGGCGGCCACTACTATTCGAAAGGCAGGGCAGGAGAGGTGACGCGGCGCCTTCCGTTTCTGAGCTGTGCCGGGCAGCAGAATCAGCAGAGCGAGGCCTTCCGCGGCTTTGATGCAGCTCGGGTGAGTTTGGAAGAGCGCCTCTTCGGTGGTGAAGCGTACGGATGGCAGATCCGGGTGGTTCCGCCGATTCTCGGCTTCGCGGCAAACGGTGACTGGTCACTCTTTACACAAGCGGCTGCAGGGCGGATGGATGGCAGTGTCGCAATGTCCTCTGCAAATGGTGGCTCCTACCAGCTCTACTACCGAGAAGTAGCTTCAATTCAAGTTCACATCTCTGACCTGAAGCCTCGCGAGTTGACCGGAAAGGAAGCAGTACTGCACCTGCTCTTCCGCCTCGGCGGAATTTATCTTAGCAGCAACTCGGTCGTAAGTGATTGTGTGCGAGCTTCTTGCATTTGCATGCAGACCTGGCCTTTGTTGACACCCAGGCGTCTTGCGATTGACCGTGCCCGTTGGTTTCATCTTCAACTTCCCTGACACGAGCTTCATCTCATCCGCCGGAAATGCTTCTGTCACGTCGCTCGAGGAGGCGCTTCAGGTACCAGGCGCCACTGTGGACTGGCCGGCAGGACGCTTCTCATTGCCAGCCTGATGCAACGGAACAACCAATGATTCAGAAACTG